>LNAC01000177.1:1340439-1450083 GCA_002007465.1 Ailurus styani
CCCCCCCCCCCCCCCGCCGCCGAACCTCCCTCCTGGCTCCCAACCCCAAATTTATAAGCAGGCTAGACTACTTCCAGTTATTAGAATGAAGAATTTTAACCTCACTTCAGGGCCTATGAACACGGAATTGTCCCTATAAAAGCAATGTTCCTCCCTCCTTCGAAAAGACCTGGTATCCTTCTCATTTTTGGGGTTTCAACTTCAATGTCATCCCTTTCACCAGAGCTAACATAGTTTGCTTTCTGATCTTCTCAATCTTCTTTCTCTTGTGTGTGCCCTTCATCTGACACGCTTCTCTATGTGACCCCAGGAGAACGTGAGCTCAATGAAGGCAGGAACCACCTCTGTCTTCCTCTTTACCTGCCCTCTAAATATGCCTGCCCGGTATTAAATGTTGAGTAAATATTTATTTAATAAATTAATAAATATGCTGGAAAGTTTAGATGAAGAAATGCTGAGATGCTAGTCAGTTCTATAATACATACAACTGTGGTAAACAAGACCATGGATGCTAGAGGTTAAAAATAACTTTCATGCATTAGAGAATCTCTCAGCACATTCTCATCTTAATGACTTCAAATGCGTCTACCCTGGACCAGTGTACCGGGATCACAGTGCTCTTTCGAAAGGACAGATCTCCAACAACGCTCAATTCAACTGAACAGATTCCCTATTACCATTTCCCTATTTCTTTATGTGGATTTTTATGATTAAGTGTGCTTGATGCTTTTTAACTCTGTGACTATGTAGGTTTAAACTACTCTGATTTCTACTAATTTCTTACACATTAGTTACAAATCATTAGCTTGGTTTAATTTACTTTATATTGTGATTTCTTACACTTGCAGAAGATGACGGATACAAGGCATAACCATCGTCTGTAATAAGGACACTGATAAATAAACATCCATAGCATAAAAGTCAACTTTCAGAAGTCACGAACAGAATACCATATACCAGATTTCCACATACTACTACATTTCCAAAGATCTCACTTTATTCAACAGAGAAGTACCCTTGACAAATAAAATGTAATTAAAATGAATGCATGGCAAAAATAATATTTATTAACAAACATTTCTCAATTTTCTCCTCAAAATGATAGCAAAAAAATGTTTTTTCTATGACAAGAATGAAAATGTAGTCAAGAGCTGATAGGATCCTACAAGACACATAATTTCCCTAAATGTCCTTGAATGAAAAGAACTGACTTTAAGAAAACATTTTATTAACCAGGAAAATTTTCCTTATTTTTTTTCTTTTTCTTAAAATTTAAATTCAATTAGACAACATCTAGTACATCGTTAGTTTCACTTTTGGGGGGGGGAGTTGTATTTATTTATTTATTATTTGCCCCAGGGGTACAGGTCTGTGAGTCATCAGGCTTACACCTTCCACAGCTTTCACCATAGCACAAACCCTCCCCAATGTCCATAACCCATCCACCCTATCTCTACTCCCCCTCCCAGTAAATACCTAGTAGTGGGTAAATACCCAGTACTGCGATTGCTGGGTCATAGGGTAGCTCTACTTTCAACTTTTCGAGGAACGTCCATACTGTTTTCCAGAGTGGCTGCAGCAGCTTGCATTCCCACCAACAGTGTAAGAGGGTTACCCTTTCTCTGCATCCTCACCAACATCTGTCCTTTCCTGACTTGTGCATTTTAGCCATTCTGACTGGTGTGAGGTGGTATCTCACTGTGGTTTTGATTTGTATTTCCCTGATGCCAAGTGATGGTGAGCACTTTCTCATGTGTCTGTTGGCCATTTGGAGAAATGTCTGTTCATGTCTTCTGCCCATTTCTTGACTGGGTTATTTGTTTCATGGGTGTTGAGTTTGAGAAGTTCTTTATAGACTTTGGATACAAGCCCTTTATCTGATATGTCATTTGCAAATATCTTCTCCCATTCTGTGAGCTGTCTTTTGGTTTTGTGGACTGTTTCCTTTGCTGTGCAAAAGCTTTTGATCTTGATGAAGTCCCAATAGTTCATTTTTGCCCTTGCTTCCCTTGCCTTTGGTGATGTTCTTAGGAAGAAGTTGCTGTGGCTGAGGTCAAAGAGGTTGCTGCCTGTGTTCTCCTCAAGGATTTTGATGGATTCCTTTCTCACGCTGAGGTCTTTCATCCATGTTGAGTCTATTTTTGTGTGTGGTGTAAGGAAATGATCCAGTTCCAGTTTTCTGCATGTGGCTGTCCAGTTTTCCCAACAACATTTGCTAAAGAGAATGTCTTTTTCCCATTGGACATTCTTTCCTGTTTTGTCGAAGATTAGTTGACCATAGAGTTGAGGGTCCATTTCTGGGCTCTCTATTCTGTTCCATTGATCTAAGTGTCTGTTTTTGTGCCAGTACCATACTGTCTTGATGACAGCTTTGTAATAGAGCTTGAAGTCTGGAATTGTGATGCCACCAACTTTGGTTTTCTTTTTCAACATTCCTTTGGCTATTCAGGGTCTTTTCTGGTTCCATATAAATTTTAGGATTATTTGTTCCATTTCTTTGAAATAAATTGCTGGTATTTTGATGGGGAGTGCATTAAATGTGTAGATTGCTCTAGGTAGCATAGACATTTTCACAATATTTGTTCTCCCAATCCATGAGCATGGAATGTTTTTCCACTTCTTTGTGTCTTCCTCAATTTCTTTCATGAGTACTTTATAGTTTTCTGAATACAGATTCTTTGCCTCTTTGGTTAGGTTTATTCCTAGGTATCTTATGGTTTTGGGTGCAATTGTAAATGGGATTGACTCTTTAATTTCTCTTTCTTCTGTTTTGTTGTTGGTATATAGAAATGCAACTGATTTCTGTGCATTNATTCGCTTTCTTCTGTTTTGTTGTTAGTATATAGAAATGCAACTGATTTCTGTGCATTGATTTTATATCCTGACACTTGACTGAATTCCTGTATGAGTGCTAGCAGTNTGTGGAGTCCTTTAGGTTTCCCACATAAAGTATCATATCATCTGCAAAGAGTGAGAGTTTGACTTCTTCCTTGCCGATTTGGATGCTTTTTATTTCTTTTTGTTGTCTGATTGCTGAGGCTAGGACTTCTAGTACTATGTTGAATAGCAGTGGTGATATCATTAGTTTCAGATGTAGAATTCAATAATTTATCAGTTGCATATATAGCACTCAGGGGTCATCTTTTTTTAATTTTAGTTTTATTATATTTGTTCTTCAAACAAACTTTAAGATGAGAGGCCACAAAGAGATAAAAGCTAACAATTTCTCAGACGTTTATGAATGGTTAATAGAAAATGTCACAATAGGCTGTACTCTCATTTAGGCAAGTATTATTAAAAACGTGAGGCATCACTAGCGTGTTATATAAACAAGTAAATCCATTATTCAAAGAATAATACAGGAAAAAAACTGAACTGGGAAAAAAAGACCCATTTCTTATATTTTCCTCTATTTTGGTGGCCTAGGATCTAAACAAAAGGTAAATGAATAACTCAGCTGGAGAAGGGAGCTGATGAACACGTTAACAATGCATTCTAGGCAAAAGAGCAATGACAATAACAAATTGAGGTATATTATTGCTATTAGATTTAAACCGTATCCATAACGATTTTTTCCTAAAGACTTATTTACTTATTTGAGAGAGAGAGAGAGAAAGAGAGAGAGAGAGAATGGGTGCACGCACAAATGGGGAGAGGGGCAGAAGGAGAGAATCTCACAGGTACTCCCTGCTAAGTGTGGAGCCCGACATGGGGCTCAATCACACAACCCATGAGATCATGACCTGAGCTGAAACCAAGAATGGGATGCTCAACCAACTGAGCCACCCAGACGCCCCACAGTGTTTTTGGAAACTCAAATATAAGTAGCCTTCCTTTCAAAATTTTTCACACATATAACTGAGAAATGTACAGAGAACACCTAACGGTCTCTAAGGGTACACAGCAGGTACAACTGCTTATTAACCCTAAATTAAAATGCAAAAACTTCATTACTGGCTGTCCAAAGATATGGGAAACTCTCAAATGAAAACCTAAAATCCTATTTTAGGTTAAATGTTAATACACTTATAGTAAGCCTTCATTAGCACTCGGTATGTAATCGTTTTAATATCAAGAACAACAGGAAAAGCTTCCTTAGTCCTTTTTCTTTGAGTTGGAATGTATTTAATTCTGCTTCAAAGCTGACTCACCACTGCACAATGTGCATAAAAACATGAGTGAAGTTAACAGCATTATGACTCTATTATAACGCTGCTTTACCCAAAACCCATATTTCAGATGTTACCTGTTAGTTTCTCTTCTTGCTTTTCAGAGACACTGTCATTCTTTATTCTTTGTAGATCCTGTGGCCCAATTTATCTTACAAGATTTACTGAATGTACCTGGGTGTCAAGCACTGAGCTAGCTAAGCATTTTACTAGCTTTATTCAATGCTTGCAGTACTCCCGACCAAAGATGTAGGTACTATTACTACTGCCTTTTACAAAGGAGAAAAGCCAAGTCTTAAAAAAAGACGACTTATCCAATGGAACAAAGCTAACTGGAGATAGAAGATGGCCTTCAATCTAGGTCTATGTGGGACTGAAGTCTGTAACTCCAGCTCTTAACTACTGCTCACCACTCTTAATATTTTTTATTCATTCTTTTCTGTCTCCTTTTTAGCTCCTCTACTTTTCCCTCTCCCTACAGTTGTAGGTAACATCTCCAAGACTGTCTCTTTTTCTCCACCCCTATTTCTTTAGTGTGCTCCTATCTCCTGACAATTCCAACACAATCCTATAGCCAAGATCCTAAAATCTCTGTTTTGGTCCTTTCACTTCAATGCTCTATTTCCAAATCCCAAAGGGACACATTCAGTTAGATGACCTCATATTGTCCCCAAACTCAGCACAGATGATTTCCAAAATCCTCTACGACTCAATTTTAATTTTTACACGAAAAACTCAATACATATTAGTTCTCATTCAAGTTATTTTATTTCGGTGCACAGAAATACCATTCCTCTACACTCTTCGACTCTTCAATCTCTTTATAAAACTATAATCTAAAGCTATTGTTCTCCTCTCCTAGAAATGCCTTGTGGGTTTGAATTTTCTGCTTCGTTCCTATTGCCACAACCCGATACCCTAACTTACTGTTTTCCTGCCCTTTGAAAGGCCTCTGTGCCTTCTACTCTCTTAAGGCTGTTCCCTTCTTTGCTCTTCCCTAGGTCTTCCAGTGTCACTCCAGCATGGAACATCCGCTCTTCTGTCCACAATCTAACCCTACCCTTCACGGACTCACTTATTCCTTGGTCTTGAATCAAGCCCACAAATACAGATTCATGGCGGCTAACAAACAGAAACGACTACAAAAAGCCTCTGATCAGGGAGCCTGGGTTCTACTTCTGGTTCCAACAGTAACCAGTCTGGTAACTTGGGGCAGATTTCTGAGGTAACACCTACTCCAGACTTCTGTTTCCTCATTAGGATAATGAGAAACTGAATTAGATTATCTCTAAAATCTCCCTTGGTTTGAAAATTCTTTAAACTCCTCCAATACTTACTGCCTTAATCCTTCAACACTTAATCAGGCATTAAAGGTTTCATCTATAGTTAATCTTCTTTACTAGGTTATAAACTTTCTGAAGATAAAAGTTATGTATTAGATGTTTTTGCAAACTCAACCAGACTTAGCACACTGTTTGATAAGAGGATCCTTAATAAATACATGGGACTGGTTACCTTTGACAACTCTTCTGTTTACATCAAGCAATATAAATAAAGCAATACCGTTTTAAGCCAAAAGCCTTAGAATAATCTCATAACTTTCAAAATCATGAAATTAGGATATGGGGGGCAGTTTGTTTTGCTTTTTTAAAATTTCCCTTCCTTTTGTTTTCCTCAATTAATGCAAGTGGCAAATGACAAAGCAGGGACTGAGAATTTCTTTTTAGGAAGCCTGTAAGAATATTTTTGCTAATACTTAGCTATAATCAGTATTTCAGAAAATTATTCGGTGGCAAGAGTGGCAAACTCTAGCTTAGCTTGTTCAGCAACTGCTATGGCAAAATATTGTTTTTTTCATATTGGTTCCCTTTCAGCTATTTTATTTCAGTTATGGGATCATGAAATTATATGGATAAACAAGGGCCTAGAAAGCATGATGAATAACATTTAAAAACATGCTTACTTTGTATCCCTTCAACAAAGAGTATCTGAATTTCCTATGTCTTTGGTCCAGGTGCGTTATGGAATAACCTATATCTAACACAACTGAATGATTAAGGCATAAGATACTATGTTTTCAAAATCTCATGAATGGAAAATAGTTTCTCTGAATATATTCTAGTGGCTGTTTTCATAGCTAACCACTCTTGAGGATATGTCAGGGCATCAAATTTTTTGTTAAAATCTTATCAAACCAATTTTCCTTAAGGCTACTAGGAAGAGCAGAACCAACTGCAAAAGGCCTTATCTCAGCTAGAAAACAAACTTGGCCAAAGAGGCTGCATTTCCTGGTACTAAAATTTTACATGCTTCTTAGGAATTAGAATGGTAAAATTTTTTTCAGAGACAGGAACTCAAAGCAGGGAATCATCACCCAGATTATATTTATGAGCAAATTTCAAAAATTATTACTTTATGTGCCAATTTTAGAAATTATAAATATGCATACATGTTTTTGTGGGTAAATATGTGCATGTGCAGACATAAAAAGATACATTTTTTAGTATCCTCAATGAGTGCAGCAGTGTTCTGTATATTATATAACCTTATTGTATTTTATTTAATGGGATAATTTTAAAATAGAGTTAATAAATATTTAACAAAACCACCCACATTAGGAAAACATTTAAATAAATTTTGTTTAAAGCTTAAACCTCACCATGTAATCACAGAATCTGAGATGTGGGAGAGTACCTAGTCACAGATCTAATACAATTTACATAAAAGGGGGTCAATAAATAAATATGTCTGCTTGATTTTTAAGACTAGTAGGTTAAAGTAAAATAATCTAAAGAAAAGTGGTGTCTAATTTCAACCCCATCACTCATCTACCCAACTGGCTTTCACCTCATTTTCCTTATCTCTACCTTGCTCTACTGATCACATAACAATATATATTTAAGCAATAAGAAAATAGAAGTATAGAAATTAAGGTATTATTTCTTATACAAGTATAAACACATAGAACCCCAATAATTCTAAATCACAGTGTACATTCTTCTGAAGTCTATTTTTCTAAGTTATAGCAGGTGATCATGTTACTTGAGTAAAAAAACTATTGGAAGCCAGCTATGCATGGAGACAATTCATTTGTTCACGTAGTAAACATCTAAGGCCTACTCTGGGCTGTGTGCTACATGAAGTACCAGGATGAAGAGATGTGACAGCCTGAATGTTTGTGTGTCTCCCCACCCCACTCCCCGCCCCACGTTGTGATGGTATCAGTAGATGGGGCCTTTGGAAGTACCTAAGTCATGAGGATGGGAGCCTCACAAATGGGGATAACACCTAGCAAAAGAGGCTCTGGAGAGATCTCCGGCCCCTTCCACCATGTAATGATATACAGTGAAAAGTGTGACGGTCAGAAGAGAGCCCTCCCCCGATCGTGCTGGCACCCTGACCTTGGACTTCATCCTCCAGACAGTGAGCAATACATTTCTGCTGTTTATAAGCCATCCACTCTGCAGTTTTGTTAGAGCAGCCTCAACAGACTAAGACATAAGGTTAAAAAAAGAACACCTCAGTTTCACTGTGAGAAAAGACATACATCAACAAATAGAAATATGTTAGAAGTAAAGTGGTCACCTTGCACCGAAGAAAACTTGGGCAAAGAGGGACAGAACAGGCAACATTTAAGATTTCAAGGATGAGTAGGTATTTTCCAGATGGCAAGGTAAGGAACAAGAGAGGGGACAAAACATGCAGGGATGAAAATGATGTCTGGAGACCTTAGAGAAATTCAATACAGAAAGTGTCTAAGGTGGCTGGTAGAAGACAGAGATGCAATGTCCAGGGCCTTGTAATGCCACCAAAGGAGTTTGGAATCACTCAGTAGCAGGGATGGGGGGGGTGTGTGTCATTAAAGAATTATAAGCACCAAAATGTCATGTCAGATCTTTATGCATGTATGTATATACTAAGGATTTATTTATTTGAGAGAAAGAGAGAAAGACAGTGTGCGAGCAAGGTGAGGGGGAAAGGGAGAGAGAGAATCTCAAGCAGACTCCCTGCTCAGCTGTGAACCTGACTTGGGGCTTGATCCCACAACCCTGAGATCATGACCTGAGCTGAAATCAAGAGTTGGTCGCTTAACTCACTCAGCTAACCAGGCGCCCCTATGTATTTATTTTTAATGACTCTATAGTGGAAGAGGAAGAGTCCAGAGGACAGGATGAAAAATCAGGAGATTAATGCAGTCCCCTGGGGTGGAGATGATGAGAAAGCCTAAGCTAAAGCAATGAGGATGGGAGGAAGATAATAAAAGCAGCATTTACAGTACTTGTATATATTTTAAATATATGAGGACTAGAAGAGAGAGAGAAATAAAGCTTTCTCCTGAATCTCTTCCTTTTTTCTCTCACACCCCATTCCACACATCCCAGCTTCTTTTTGCTTCACCCAATACCATCAACTCCTTCCAGATTCCATTGGGACTCTATCCATAGACTTCCTGATCCCGTTGCTGTGGCCTGTGCTCTGGGCCTCATGCTGCCAGTCAGTGGCCCCCTGACTACTTCTGCATGCCCACCCACCAGCCTCAGCTCCACTGTGCTCCACAGGGTCGTGTCCTGCTTGCCCAGGGCCTAGCAACCAACTCTGGCCCTGGCAACCCAGCAAACATGTCCACTGCCCAGGAAACTGCAATCATATCTTCTCTAGAAATGTCTGAACTCCAATTCTGGGGAGGTATCCCCTCTTCAGAGGCATTCCTTCCCTGAACACCCTCCTCCAGTCCTAGGGTGTCTATTACCATTCTCTTTACAGTTTATAGTTACTCGTCTATTGTGGCTGAATAGCTCTATATTAAGCTTCTCCTGTTTAAATCACTTTGTGGTTTCTGTCTCCCAATTGGACCCGGAAAGGTCCACTAACAATAGTAAAAATAAGTAACTTACCACTTGACAATAAAGAACATGAGAACTAATAATGAGGAAAGTTTTTTCATGAATAACAAAATGAGAATATGAAAGTAAACCATCTATTAAGAGTACAACCTGATAGGACCTAAACATCAGAAAACAGAATTTAAAGCTTTAGAACAAGAATTTGAGATACACAATAACATTTTTTAAATTATGGAAAGTAACCATAATACATTTGAGTTCAAGTACCCAGAAATTAAACACAAAATTAAGGTCCTCAGAATAAGACTGGTAAGACCATGATTCGGTGAATACTTCAGGTTCTGTTTGTGAAAGCCTAGAGCAGAACCATGAAAAAGTCCAGGAAGCTGAGAAGGTCCAAGTGAAATTCAAACTCAAAACAGCCTGCTTTAAGGCCCATTTTTCTATTTTTTTTTAATTGTAGTAAAATATGCACAGCACAAAATTTACCATTTTAACCATGCTGAAGTGTACACTGAGCAGCACTAAGTATGTTCGTGTAACTGTGTGACCATCCACACCACCTATCTCCAGAGTGTTTTCATCGTCTCCAACTGAAACTCTATAGCCACTATACACTACACACTGCTTTCCCACTCTGCCCTTCCCGCAGCCCCTGGTGGCCATCGTTCTGCTTTCTGTCTCCATGAATCTGACAATTCCAGGTGCCTCCTATAAGTGCAATCATAGAGTATCTGTCCTTTTGTGACTGTTGTATTGTATTTACCATAATATCTCCAATATGTTCATCCATGTTTTAGCACGTGGCAGAATCTCATTCCTTTTTAAGATGGAGTAATATCCCATTTTATGTATGCTTACTATGTTTTTATCTATTCATCTGTCAATGAGCATTTGGGTTGCCCTACCTTTCACCTATTGTGATTGATGCTGATACGAACATGGGTGAACAAACAGGTTTATGCTCCTGCTTTCACTTCCGGGCACATACGCAGAAGTGGTCATCTAGGAATTCTAGACTTAATTCTCCGAGGCATCACAATACCATTCCCCACAGTGGCTGTGCTATTTTATACTCTCCTTCGCAATGTACAGGTTGGCCATTTTTCTTTTCATGCTGCCATTTGATAAACCCCAATACTGTGCCACACTGTGCTGTGTTTGCACCTAAGAACATCTACTTAAAACTATTCACTCGTTCAACTCACTGCAGTTATTTACTGAGTAACTACTACATGTTAAGTACCGTTCTAGACCCTGGGACTACAACAGAGGAAAACAATGCCACTCCCCTTACAGAGTTCCTATCTCAGTGGGGTGACACAGATACAAAAATAAGAAACACATGACAGATGCTGATAAATTCCGTGGAGACAAACAGAACAAGCTGAGGTGACAGAAAGTAATGGGGCGATGGCGAGAGAAGTCCTCTTGGAATGGGGCCATGGGAGGAGAAGACCGAAGGCAGGAGAGGAAATTGCTGAGAGGCACTAAAACTGACGTGCTCCCCAGCAAACCACTTCTCCACGTCTTCTCATCAGCAGGCTCTACTTTATCAGTGATGCCAGAAAATACAATTATTTCATAGAAAAATAGTTAACCTTCTATTTTAAATGGTCTACAAGAATTTCAAAACTTTGGGGAGACATTAAGAATTGGACCATTCTCTTCTAGGAAAGTTAAAATGGGACACCTCAACAGACTTAAAGTAAGACTGCTAGTTTTGATAAATATTAAGTCATAACAGGGGCTACTATTTGGGGGGTCACGAGAATGATGAGGAAAAGGTTTCCGTAAACACAGAAACAGGCAACTGAGAGTTTATCCAGATGAACTCTCGAGTCATCCTTAAGGACTCACTTTCTCCCACACATTATCTCTAACCAATAAATCCTACCACCCTCACCTTTCAAGATTCCAGAATCCCCCCTTCACCTCCTCTCACACTGTCATTGTGGTGTAACTCATTATCATCTCTTGACTGAATTACTGTACTAATCTACTAATTGGTTATTCTGGAGTACTATTCTGGAATGTATCTCTTCTGCACATCCTCCACTCAGAGTAAAAGTTAAGGTTTTTTACCAAGTCCTATAAGGCATGACAGGATCCCATGTCCTCTCACCCCCATTTTTGCTCTTACCCATCATGGGAAACTCTTTTTCCCCCACACATTTCCTACTCCTGAGGCAATAATTTCGTTGTTCTGGGAATCCCGCAAACACATTTCCATCACTGGGCCTTTGCACTTGCTATTCCTACTTACTGGATTGTTCTTGAGATATGCACACCTTGTATGGGTCTCCAGGTAGCTATCACCTTATCAGAGAGCATGCCCTTCCCTGATCACCCCATCCAAAACAGTATCCTATTATTTATTACTCTCTGTCTCCCTATCCCACTTAGATTTTCTTCATAGCACAAATGCTATGAAGATACACTTATTCAATCCCTTTATGTTCTCTACCTTCTAGAATGAAAAATCTAGAGGCACAGGGACTTTGCTTTGATTACTACTCTATCCCCAATACGTAGAAGCACTTGGCACATGGTATGCTTTCAACACAAATTTGGTAGATGAATGCATGCATGAATGAATCCTTTTAACTAGTAATCTGTCCTTATTGGGGAGACAAACAGGTTAAAAATACTTCAGCAAGGAAGTAAACATCCAATGCACTGGCTTCCTCAGATAGCATACACAATTCTATTTGTATTTGTACAAATATATCTACAAAAGATGGATAATTATTCAACTGCAACTGAAAACAAAAAATCTGACTGCAACTTTCAGAATGACTTCTGATCATAGCTAGAGAGATGAAAATTGAAAGATATGAAGGGCAAACACCAAGTACTTCATTATCTACAATGCAAATTAGTCTTTTTTTAAAAGCTCTTCACGGTGTGATGGCTGAAAATAACCACAACCTCTTTGAGTATAAATATATCTATACTTACTATATAAATTAAATCGCATGATCCAGCCCACCAAAGCAAAGTAAAAAGTTACAATTTTCAAAGTGAGGAAATTGCAAAGTTTATTCTCCTACTCTGTCACTAACTTGCCTAATGTGGCTCATACAGCATTTGAAAGGTATATGTAACAGGAAAATTAAAAATTACTATATTCACAGAAGTAATGTTGAAATACGGTTGCTAGAGAAAGTATGACTTAGAAATTTCCTCATTTCTAAGAAAGGGGGTTTAATACCAAGGCTTTTTTCATTTGTAGACTACTTTAAAAATGAAGTAAGTAGGGAACATGAGACAGCTATGAGATTAATTAAGATTATATGGCTTTGTCTCAACCTCATCTCATTTATTACCTAAATATTTTCATTATATATTAAGAGAAACCAGGAATAGGGGCGTCTGGGTGGCTCAGCTGGTTAAGTGTCTGACTCTTGATTGCCGTTCAGGTCATGATTTTAGGGTTGTGAGATTGAGCCCCACATCTGGCTCTGTGCTGAGTGTGGAGCCTATTTAAGATTATCTTTCTCTCTCTCTTTCTTTCTCTCCCCCTCTGCCCCTCCCACCCTGGTCCCAGCGCCTGCTCTTTCTCTCTCAAATGGAAAGAAGAAGAAGAAAACAGGAATACAAAATAGAGGGTTATATATATTAATTTACATTATTATAAACTTCAGTGAAGACTACAATCTAACAATTTTAGGTAATTTAAATTTTACAAACTTTAAAAGAGCAAAAGACAAAGGTTGGATTATATTAAATAAAACGATTAAAGATGTCTTCTCATACTAACTCATCTATGTATTACTCAAATTTTTATAAGAATAACGTCACTGAAATATTAAATATTTTCCAAAAAAGTTAAAAAGCACAGAGAGCTCAAGCCCCAGAGCCTCACCCTTCAAATGTGTGACTTAAGTCAGTATTTTTAACATTAAGCTACTCCTATGCACAGTCGGGACTCAGGGGCACGGGTCCCTGTCCCACTCGGCTCCATGGTTTCTTGCCGGGGCCAGGGCTGCAGCTACAGAAGCAGAGACCCGAGAAGCATGACGGCTTCACAACACACAACACTTCAAGTCAATCATTTCTCCAAATGGGAACTCGTATCTGTTTTCTAAGGTATCAGCCTAAAACTGCAGGAGTGAAGTAAAAACGCTGAAGTATCTCCTACCTGGGGCAGATACAACAGAGCAATGGCCAGTCTGAGCAAAAGCTCCCAATCTGAGGAAACAAGTCCTAGGCTTTTGTGGACCCAAAAATTAAAGGTGCATCATGAGCTGGGGTAGCAAATTTAGAGAAGGAAAAAGAATGCAATTGGCATCAGCACAGATTCTTTCTTTACATAATCTCTCTCTCCCTCTTCTGACCCCGTTAGCCCTGATGTAGTGCACATAATATCCTTCCCAGGCCTGTAATAATTCAAAGCTTTTCTCTACACTCCTCCCCACCTCCGTCCAGCCTTAGCTATTAACCAGCTGGTAAGGCAATATGGGATGCTTCCTTAACACTTTTCAAACTTACCAACATGCAATATGTAAAGTGGCTGGGGTAAGAGATGTATTTTTCAGGTCTTGGGTTGTTCTTCTGTAAGCTCTAGACATATCACTAAGCAAAACCTTTTATTTGGGGGCACCAACCCCCCTGGCAGCTGAGTTTAGACATAATTCGTAAAACAAAGCACAGCATTTTGGTTTACTGCACAAGGTGTTAGAAATAAAACTTTCTCGGACTTTCCCCACAGTATCTGCCCGTACACAATTACAATCATTCTGGGGGAAATGGGCATGTTTGACCACTCACAGAATCCTGAAAGTGGAATTACAAGATTTGGGTTCAACTCCCTAAGCTTTGCAAATAACACTGAACGCCTTTATATAAAAAAAAGAAACTTATCTTTGCATCTCGCTTTATGGTTTTTCCATATGGGAAGAAGAATAACTCCCCAAGAGCAAAGAACAAGCTGAGACAGTCTCTTACAGCAGGACACTCACAGTATGCAGGTCCTTCAGACCTAATTGGATCAACAAAAGTATAAGGAGGGGGGGGTCATCTCTCAGAGGCGCACATACAATATCCAAGTGTTATGACTGAATCTTTGAGCTCCCCCAAACTCACACATGGCTGCACTTGGATAAGGCCACTAAGGTAATAATTAAGGTCCAAGGAGGCTACAAGGGCAGAGCCCTGCTATGACAAAATGAGTGTCCTTCTAAGGAGAGACCTCAGAGAGCTCTCCTGCTCTCTCTGAGTGCCAACACTGAGGACAGAGTGAGAAAGCCAGGAAAAGGGCCCCCACCAGAAACTCAATTTGCTGGCACGTTGATCTTGAACTGCCCAGCTTCTGTGACTGTGAGGATGGTCACTGTTTCAGTCATCCAGTCTGTACTATTTTGTTATGACGGCCCTTACAGACTAAGACACTATGGACGTAGGAGCTACAAGAGTGGCTAATTATCACTTCCCGTAAAGAAAGCACAAATGCTAAAAATATGACATGGTCAACTGTATTTCTTAATTGAACTGTGCTTGGAGCCAAGAAACAAAACCAGGGGAGCTTAAAGGGTATGATGTTTTAACGGCCTGAAATATCCTCCTCATGGAGACACCCCCTCAACAAGAGAACCACATTATTCAGGCTCTTCTGAGTTAAATTTGCTTTCTTTATGCACTGCCAATTAAGGCCCTGGTCTCAGAGGCTCTCCTTGGCCTTCAACAGCACAAGGCCACATTAGCAACTTCAAAGGGGCACACACTTTCTTTAGATATGTTAATAAACTGGAGGGGCTATACGCTAAGGACTGAGATAAATACTGGCTTTATCAGTGACTTTTTGTATCTTGGCCTTGAATCACTCTGTATACCGACAAGATAACTCTCAGAGGGCAAAGCGTTTTCTTCACTTCCAAGTCTTTAGGTGTGCTTTACTCTAACCTCCAAGGACTTTAAACAGATTCTAAGGCTCAGACTATAACCACTGTTTGTTCTATTTTGCCAGAGCACATTATAGGTTCTTAAGTGGCTGTATATAAAATATATTTAATCAGTACAACAAAATCTCTTAAGAAACGTCTAAACTTTTTTTCCCCAAAATTATGAAACTGAGTCTTAGAAAGTGATAAAGCCCACAGAACAATCTTCTTTTTACGACTTAGTATTTTCTGAGTAAATAAATGAAGGAACCCATAAGCTTCTTTGAAATAAAGATATATGTGGAGGGGCCAGTCCAAGATGGCAGCATGGGAAGATCCTCAACTCACCTCCTCCCACAGACCTACCCAGTCTACAGCTACATATGAAACAACTCTATCTGAAAAATCTAAACTAGCTGAACAGGTTTTTCACAACAAATGGTTAAAAGGGCCACATCAAGATAGGTAGGAGAGGCAGAGACACAGTCCTGCCAAAAATCCCACCCCTGAAATGGTGACCAACAATCAGGAAGGATCTTACAATTCTGGAGCTTTTTATGAAGCCTGCGGGATTCAGGCCCCACGTGAAACACCTCAACCCTTGGGAGCTACAAACAGAGAAATAACCCCCCAAAACCGCTGGCTCTGAAAACCAATGGGCTTATATCCCGAAGACCCAAAGGGCTGTAGGGAGCTAAGCTACCTCTCTTAAAGGGCTCACAGGCAGATTCACTCACCCCAGGGACCAGCACAAAAGCAGCAGTTTGAAAAGCATGTAGACTCTATGTGGAGATTCATTTGCTAATCTTAAACCATCTGCTTGGTGGAAGGGGCCTGTTTCTGCACTCTCTGGGTATGGAGGTGCTGACAGGTGCCATTTTTGTGCTCTCCCTCTACCCTGACAGTGCTGAGGGTGATCCCCTAGCCCTATGCTCCCCTGCAGCCTGCCCGGAAGCTTGCCAGGGTGCTGCGGCCCCATGCTCTTCTGCTGCTCCATAAAAGCAGGCAGACTCTGACGCTGCACCATCCCCCTGCCTTAGTAAAGGCGGTGAGAGCAAGCAGTCCATGCAGGGGGGACTCTCTGATCACAGGGCTCTGGTGGCTGGGAGAGCCTGGATTCCTGGGCCCCATGGCACTGTAACAATCTGAGAGACAGTTCTTGACAGGCTATCACTTCCAGAGCACTACACTGACAGCAGAGCAAAACATCCCCACTCTTTCCGTGAACAAGGTCTATTTACTTAACTGACCTGAGGTCAGACTTCAGGTTTGCCACACATCTTGAGGCTACAAAGGCACTCTTAGGTCATGTAGGATAGGGGACATCATCTTCACGCTCTTCCTTGGTCTTGCTACAACTTCATACTTCCCCACAAGAAGCATATATGTTCATCTAAAGCCCCAGTGTTCTGCAACTGTTACCAAGGGGACATTTGCAGATTGCCTGGTCTGAAGACCAGCAGAGATTACGATTACGGAACCACAGGACTGTATATATTTACATACTTTAAAAGCAGCTGCCTGAGGTTCTAGGTTCTAATCAGCACAAAACAAAGTGCTGACTTAAATCTCTGACTTTGGAACACTGACAGGTCTTGGCACATACTCAACAACTGGCTGAGAGCAAAATAGCAAACTTCTGCAACCTGGGGAAGGAAACAAACATCCAGATCCAGGGCACCCAGAGAGTTTCAAAAAAGATGAACCCTAAAGATCAATATCACTATACATTATGATTAAAATGTCAAAAGTTAAAGATACAGAAAGAATCTCAGAAGAGAAAAAAAAAAAAAAAGAACAACTTGTTACATACATGGAAACTCCCTAGGACTACAAGCAGATTTTTCAGCACAACAATGAAGGCCAGAAGGGAATGATAAAATATATTCAAAGTATCTACAGATTCAAAGTTATCCTCATCAAAGTCCCCTCCCATTTTTCTCCAAAATAAAACAATCCTGCAATTTGTATGGAACCACGAAAGGCCCCAAACAGCCAAAGCAACGTTGAGAAAGGAGAACAGAGCTGGTGGTTTCACGTTCCCTAATTTCAAAGTTGTAGTAATCAAAATAGTATGGTACTGACACGAAAACAGAAACACAGACCAACTGAAGAGTCTAGAAATAAACAGTCATTCACAAAAAAGGGTACAAGAATATAAAATGAGGAAATGATAGTCTCTTTAATAAATGGTGCTGGGAAAACTGAATAGACACATGCAAAAGAATGAAATTAGACTATTATACCATACGCAGAAATTAATGCAGAATGGATTAAACACTTGAATGAAATCCTGAAACCATAAAAGTCATAGAAGAAAATGGGGTAAACTCCTTGACATCAATCTTTGGAGATGTCTTTTTGAATCTGAAGCAAAAAACAAACCAGCAAGATGGCATCACTAAAAAGCTTCTGCCCAGGAAAGAAAACTATCAACAAAATGAAAAGAGAACCTACTGCATTGGAGAAAATATTTGCAAATCATATATCAAATAAGGGGTAAGGGCCAAGACATATAAAGAACTCATACAACTAAACATCAAAAACAAAAACAAAACAAAACAAAAAACCAAAACCAAAAAACAATCTGACTGAAAAACAGACATTTTTCCAAAGATAAGATATAGATGGCCAACAGGTACAAGAAAAGGTGCTCTGCATTAGTAACTGTCAGGGAAACGCAAATCAAACCTATTGTGGCCTTACTTTAAGTATCACTTCACACCTGATTATCAAAAAAATAAGGAATAACACTGCTGGCAAGGATGTGGAGAAAAGGGAACTCTGCTGCAGTGCTGGTGGGAATGTAAATTGGTGCAGCCACTAAGAAAACAGAATAGAGGGTCCTCAAAACATTAAAAATGTAACTTCCATACGATCCAAGCAATTCCACTTACCAGTACTTCTTGAAAGAAAATGAAAACACCAAGTAAAAAGATATATGCACCCCTATGCTCATTACAGCAGTATGTACAAGGGCCAAGACACGAAAAAACCTAAATGCCCACTGATGGATGAAAGGATAAAGAAGATGTGGTGCATATGTGTGAATGCACTTGTGTGTATGTGGATGTGTGTATAGACAGATATGCACACAGCCACACACACACAAATGGAATACACTCAGCCATGAAAAAAAGTGAAATCTTGCCATTTGCAACGACACGGGAAGACCCTGAAGGTATTATGCTGAGAGATAAGTCAGACAAAGACAAATACCATACAATCTAACTTATATATAAAATCTTAACAAAACAAAACTCATGGATACAGAAAATGGAGTGGCTGTTGCTAGGGAGGGGGTTGGGAGATGGACAAAATGGGTCAAGGGGGTCAGGAGGTACACATTTACAGTTGTAAAATGAACAGGTCATGGGGATGTGGTTTATAGCATGACGACAATGGTATTATGGTGCATATTTCCAGATGCTGGGAGAATAGATATTGAAAGCTCGCTCATGCATTCTCTCTCTCACACCCAGACACTACACAGATATATAAAGTTTATAAATACATATATATACAAAGCCTACATAATGTATACATATAAAGTTATAAAATGCAGACATACATATTTATTTTGTAACTTTTATGGTGGTGGTAACTAGACGACTTATGCTTATTTTCCAGCGCATACAAATGTCGAATCATTACAACACACACCTAAAACTAACATAATTTTGTATGTCAATTATACCTCAATAAAAAAATAAAAAATATATATATGCAGTCATGTGTATGATATGACAGTTAGCTTTTACAGTTCATGTTTAAAAAGCTAAATAGGTCCTACTTTACCTTGACATTTTTATTTCATTAGCAGGGATAGCATGAAGATTTGACAACAAAGGCATGCTCACTAGAAGGACTTAGTCCAAACTGATGAAAATCTTAAATTTCATCATAGATCTATTCAAAGTTTTTCAAGAAGAAGTAAGATCCTTTTAAAAGATCTACATAAGGGATACTAACAAATGCTTCTTATTTTGATATTAACAGTATTTGTATATATACCTATTTAATTGATATATTTAAAAATTTCTCCCTAAGGTAAAGAATTATTTCCCTTTTGCTTATTTTTTATGTTGCAAGACTCCTCTTTTCTTATTTGAACCCCTAAAAAAAGTGACAAGGAGCCCTCAAGGTCGTAGAGAGGTTTCCAGGAATCGAGGGGCAAGTATGAGCTGGCCAAATAACTAACAATGCCTGGTTTCCTTACTCCAGTTTTCCCAACAAGAGTTGCATCGTGTTTGTCAAATACATACACACAGAGACACACACACAGATTAAGAGCAGGGCAGACTTGGGGGGCGGGGGTTGGGTCTGAATATCTGACCTATTTAAAGAAAACTCTTGCACCTAAAAGAGCTACAAATTTATTGCTCCAAAGTAGATCCTAGAAGGTAAGATCTCAAAATAAGATCCACTATATGATGATAAGCAAACACTGATGAGGACATGTACCAGTATCTCTTCCAAAAGACTTAATGTTTCTCAACTTCACCTCCCAAAACTGGCAAGAGAGTATAAACACTGTTCTTTCACACAACAAAGTGCACATTTTTGCTCCTCATTGTACTGTTGGGTTATCCATACTTTAAAGTCTTCAACCCCAACTAGTTCAAAATTAACCAAATTCAATTATCAAGAATGATGAATAGACATAATCCACCCAGCTGGCCTGGAGCCTGGTCACCCTCCACCTCCAATATATACATTCTTTCTAATAGCAAAGAAATTTACCAAAAACTACTTGGTTAGTCACAGCCTAGCCTGGTATCTAGGAACCTAACTGTAGAGACAATAGCCCCGAAGGTTGTAACCTTTGACCATTTAAAATTTTAAACACCTCCCCTCACACACACGTATTATATAAAAGATACAGTTGACACTATATATATAACATATAGACATACATACTACTACAATAGATATATATCACAACTATTTTTATATATTTGTGATTTATATATGTTTGATTTGGTTTGTGTATGTTTGGTCCAGTTGAATTGCTTTACATGGAAACCTCTAAGATGTTTAAAGCCATTTGAGAAAGCTTCTCTAAAATATGTAAATCTGAAAACCTTGGTTGCTCATAAACCTCGTATCTGGGACACCTATCCCAACTGTCTAGGCCAAGAAAGATTTCCTTTGGCTGATTTTACCCAACAGTGATGACAACAATTGTTCTCACTGCAGATCAGGACAAGTAAAGGAGTTTAGTGATTAGATATATTCTGTTTCAGAATGGTAAGATCATTTATGTGACCTTGAGGAAATCAATCTCTCTCTTTATAAACTGCCAATTTGTAAGAATAAAGATTAAAATGATTCAGAGGAAGCAGAAGAGCAAAGTAAAATGCTGAAAATGCACTGGGTCCTCCTAAAATTGTCTCTGTCAAAAACAATAGCAATAGAAACAAAAGATAACTCTATGATCCGGTACTGGTTCTCACTTACTGACCATGACAACTGTGACAACGTGACAATGTCAGTCACTTAACCACCTTGCCTTCAGCTTTCTCTCATCTATTATTATTAATATGAATATGCAGTGCAGAGTTAGAAGCATCAATGACATAATGTGCAAAAATATTTTAGAACAATAAAGAACACATATTTGAATTACCACCAATTATGGTTCTAAGCATAAATAATGAGATTGGAAAAATGTACTTTCGATACTTAACAAAATGACTTACTAATGTAAAAATGGCATTTTGTTCATTGTCTGATTTACTTCACACAATAAAATTTAAAACCTCAAATTTTCTCTAAATTTGATGTATTTTTCTTTGTTTTATAACTCAATCATTATATTAACTCTCTTATCTAACCTTTTCCAATAATTTAAAATCATTATGTATTTGTTAAATTCCAACTATGTACAAGGCACTATCCCATGTCCCTTTCCTAAGAGGTTCATCAGACCATGGATCGCCAAGACCCTTCCCTTTCCTCATTTTGTTCTCTTGGGTTTACATTCAAGTTAGATGGTAACTTTACCTGAAATTCCCTCCACCCCAACAACTTCTAAGAAGAAAGAAGAGAGGAAACTAAAATTATTTCACACCATCATGCACTTGGCACGACACCCTCACGCACACATTATCACGGTCAATTCTCACAAAAGCTCTAGGAGACAGGTATTCACAACCCATTTTAGAGATGAGAAAGAAAGCACCGCATCAGAGAAAGAATTTGAACCAGGTTTGCTAAATCCAAAGCCTGTGATCCATCCACTGTGTCAGCAGTTTCAGACCTTTATTTATTTGAATGTGGCTGACACACAAAGTTACATTTGTTCCCACGGACTTCACACACCAGTACAAGACACACACACACACACACACACACACACACACACACACACACAGGTGGACCTCATGACATTGGTAACATTTTATTTTCTAAGAAATCACTATTTATTTAAAGCTCTACCATCTACCATCAGCATTATTTTCTAAAAAAAGGATAATGCTGTGCAAAAGAATAGAAAGACATAATCGCAAGGTAAGAAACAAGCCCTTCGAAAAAAGAACAGTTATCAAAGGTTGTCAAACTGTTCTTTCCTCAAAGGGCTTGTTTCTTATTTCACAATTTCACCACAGAACAGCACAGGGCCTCCAGCTGGAAGATGAGAAGAGCGAACTGAAGCACGCTGTTTCCAGTGACAGAGAAGCGAAACACAGAACCTAAAACGCTGTCCTACATACTCTTCCGATTTTCAGTACCAAGGTGGTAAGAAGTCATGTCGCCTTGACCAAGGCTATGGGTTTTCTTGAAGTTTTACAAGCCAGGGGTCTGAGAACAAAGAAATGACCAGAGGCTTACAAAGAAGGTAAAGAAGCTGTGGTACCAACAAATGAACATTTTCACTATTACTATGTATCTTCACAGACAGCAGGCCTTCTTGAGGTTTTTCCTTCAGCTAAAATCTTTACACCTGATGTGATCGAAAGAGCAGTTAAAAAGAATAAATCTATTACCTCCTGCCTGGGAGACTCATCCATCTTCAGCTGCTTTCCTGTCTTTCCAGCCTTACTTATCACATTTAATTAAAGAGAGCAAGGACTGTGTCTTTCTCATGTTTTGATGCAGCATCTGACATTAGGATATGGTTCCTCTTTGAGGGTCAGTATATAATGAATTTATTAGCTCACTGCCAAGCCAGAAAAATATGTGAACAATAATGACTTTGAACTAAATTTTCAGAATAAATTCATATTTTAATAAATTCATGGTCTGTCCTCCGAACAGTGACCAGTAGCAAAAGACAAGAACTCTGAACGCATACATCTAAATACTCACTAAAGTTTCTTCCATATTTAAATAATAAACACAGGGAATTTCAGATTGTACTCCAATGCTTCTCTGCCAGCATGAGAACTCTGGAAGCTTCTGGACATGTTAGCAGTCTAAACACCTCCATTAACTATTCCCTTCTAGTCCCAGAGGCCACAGAATGGCTGATACCACATTCGGACAAGAACACTACCAATTCTAAGAGTCTTTACAAAGGAAGAAGGAAAATCACTCCATATGTTTGATACCATTCAAAATGCAGATAAATGAGTTTCTCTGGTATTTCTCATTTAATCATTTATCTACTTGTAAAACAATTTTCTTAATTATTTTATTAAGCCCCCTTAAATTATATCTTTGTCACTAATACAGCCTTTCATAATAAATTATAAATACTCATGTTTGGTAAGATTTTTTTTTTTTTAAGATTTTACAGTAAGATTTTCTAAAAGGAAATCTAGATATTTACCTTTTTCCAAGCACTATATTTGTAATTTTCCTGTCTTACTAGGTAGAGAATGGGATCACGGGTCTAAGAAGGGAGGCACGTGGACAGAAAACCACCTGCTGTTTGCTGCCCATTTGCACCTGGAATTGACCACTACAATTCATGACAATTTATAAGCATCCAGGGTATCAGGGTATGTTACTGACTCCAGTCCTGAACCATTACTATTTCATCCTCATTTATTCTCAGAAGTCTTCAGGATGGAGCCTACCCACCAGATGCCTACAGCTTCTAAATGGTTATTTGGAAATAAAGTTCCTGGTTTTATGAAATAATTCTTATAGGCCACAACATAGTTGGGAAAGTCTTTCTTTTAAGAATTAAATAGTATCCTGACGTACTATACTTTACATGGTGCAATTCGGTTATGTAACTAGACTGCACAAATATAAAAAAATTAAAATATATACTTTTTATTTTGTCACTGACTCCCTTTAAGGTCATAATACGATGTTCTTGGAACAATCTACTCACATTGTAAATAAAATGCTTTCTAACTGTTTAAAGAAAAAAACACAAAGAAGGTGAATTAAGCATTTTTTTCTAGGCCACGTACTTAGGATTCAATCTTACTGAAGTTAGTCAGTCATTGTGTACACTCTTCCCTTTACTCAGACTATCCATTCCTTTGTTCACTCACTTTTTAAGGCCTATTCAAACGTGTACTACTTTGTGGAGTCTTCCCTAGGGATCTAGAAAAGATCAACCCCACACATCTATGTGCTCACGCTGCACTTTGAATAAACCTTCACATTACCATTTAGAAGTATTAGCATGTCAGACACCATTTTAGGTGCTTAACAAATTTCCCAATGAACTGCATTGTTTCCAAGCCTTGCTCACATAACTGTCAGTCTGTCCCGAGGAGAAACTTTCGTACCTGTTTCTCCCCTGCACAGCACTACCTATCACAGAGCATGGCACATAATAGGTTTTGACGGACTTTCATACTTCACTAACGCCATGCATTTTACTGACAGAAATATACAACTGTATTCCCCCAAAATATAAGGTAAAATTTCATCAGCACCTTCAGGTTTTATTATTCTAATGCAAAATTTGGTTCTTGATTTTCTTCCATGGTTGAAATGGCCATAAATAACTGCTCAGCATCAATATATTTTTCCACACGCCATATTCTCATTTCCAACTCTTTCCCCCATTTTCTATAGAAAATCAATTGTTGAAATAATGATTTGTCTCTGAATTGGGAGAGTTACTCACTGCATGTTTTATTACACTGATGTCGGACAGACCTGTATTCAGGTCTCAACTCAGTTACTTACTAGCTGTATGATCTTGCTCTGTTTGTCCATTTCTAGAATGGAGATAATAAATAGCCTCTATCTCACAGAGCTATAGTGAAGAGTAAATTAGACAATGTATTTTAAGCACTGGCACATACTAAACACTCAGTACACGGACACCGTTGTCCCTGTGACACAGATCTGGTCCCATTCCAGCAATAACTACAGTCTTACTTTAGACCAGCAGTACTCAAAGAGAGGTATCTAACAAAGAACACCAAAAAACACTTGTGTGACTATCCTGAGAGTTTTCTGATTGCTGGAAGACAAGAGAAGGTAGGTACAGGCACAAGGAGAAAACTATCCCCAAGTGTTGCTGAAATCACAACTGAAATCACTATTTTAAAATATTAAATGTATTAAACTTTTTAAGTCCCTTCCCAAATCCATTTAATAGCAAAATGTTGGATTCGTTAAAATGCCAAATTTGAATTCCCTATTTCCCATTAAAATAGACATGTTTGTGGATGGAGCTGGAGTGTCTTATGCTAAGTAAAAGAGTCAGAGAAAGACAATTACCATATGATTTTACTCATGTGGAATCTAAGAAACAAAACAGGTGAACATATGGGGGGAGGGAAGAAAAAGGAGAGAGAGAGAAGTAAACAACAAGAGACTCTTAAGGATGAGAACAAACAGGGTTGATGGTGGGAGGTGCGTGGGGAATGGGCTTGATGGGGGATGGGCATTAAGGAAGGCACTTGTGTTGTGCACTGGGTGACGGATGAAAGTGCTGAACCAGTGAATTCTACTCCTGGAACCAATACTGCAGTGTACGCTAACTAGCTAGAATTTAAATAAAAATCTGGGGAAAGAAAGACGTCTTGTCGTCAACAAAATATTTGCCTACGGGGGGGCGCCTGGGTGGCTCAGTGGGTTAAAGCCGCTGCCTTCGGCTCAGGTCATGATCCCAGGGTCCTGGGATCGAGGCCTACATCGGGCTCTCTGCTCAGCAGGGAGCCTGCTTCCTCCTCTCTCCTCTCTCTCTGCCTGCCTCTCTGCCTACTTGTAATCTCTCTCTCTGTGTCAAATGAATAAATAAAATCTTTAAAAAAAAATATTTGCCTACATAGCCAGCTTCCTTAGCAATACATGTTTAATTAAAATAATTATACAGATCTTAAATTCTTATTAAGATTAAGATGTAGAAAAACTATTTCTCTCTGTAATCAGCTCCTTATTGGAGGTTTGTTAGTTTTTGAAATCAGAAAGGCAATGCCCTAGTCATCACTGTCACGGCACGAAGAGAGATCTTTCACATTATCGCCATGGCCCGATGTGCTCAGGGCTCCAAACCACTCTTCTGCTGGGTCACAGAGGTCTCAGTTCTATCTGCTGGTCAAAGATTCTGTGCCTTACTGTTGTCCCACTTAACGATTTAGCTTAGCATTTTAAAACAGTCTATAGGTATGAAATAAAAAATATTGTGGTGGCTACAGATTTATTCATTAAAAATATAGTAATAACTGAAGACCTACTATGTGCCAGGCACTGTTGCAGACATGTTCCTGCTCTCTGGGAGTTTATGTTCCAGGATGGGGGAAGACTGTATAAATAAAAACTAAGTACTAGGATGTTAGGGGATGACAGTTCTAGGAAGAAAAGGAGAGCAAGTGAAGGGAGATAAAGAGTGACACGAGGGCCGCTGTAAGTGTGTGTAATGTGTTTCAGGAAGGCCTCTCTCTGCTAAGATCTTTGCACAGAGACCTAACAGAGGGGAAACAGTAATCCACATGGACATCAAGGGAAGAAGCATTCTAGAAGAGGAAATGGAGTGCAAAGGTCATGAGGCAGGCAGAGGTCTGAAGGGCTGCAGGAAAAACAAGGTGACTTCTATGGCTAGAACAGAGTGAGCAGGGGGAAAAGGTAAGAGATGAAGTTAAACATAGAGGACCTTTCAGGCTATGCTAAGGCCTCTGGCTCATTACTTTGAGTAGTAAGGGAAGCCCTCAGAGTATACCAAGCAGAGAAGTGACATAATCTGAACTATGCTTAAAAATTATGACTGCTGTGTGAAAAATAAACTTCAGAGAACAAAGGCAGAAGCAGGGAGATTAGAGGCACAGATGACATATGCTTGTCAAGTATAAATGATTAGCCACAGGAGAAATAAAATTTCCTGGACTTAATTAATGACCATGGTGACCTAGGCCCCCTGTTCCTGGAGACAAGATTGCAAAGGATGTTAGCACCTGTTACATGACAAAGCACAACAAAACTGTTTGCCAACAAATTAGTCAGACCTGAGGAAAAAATAATTGTTTGCAAGGCAAATGACACTTCATTTACAAAGGTTCTTCCATAAGGTAGATTAATCCTTAAAGCTTTAGACGCACATGTCCACATCTGTCAGATTCATGAAAGTCAAACTACAAAGACAGGAATGGATTATCTCCTTCCAGGAATGGGAGACTAAGACCAACTATCTCCCACCAAGGATCAAATAGAAAAACTTGACCAAAAAAAAAAAAAAAAAAGAACAAAAGTTCAAAAACATTCCCCTGAAAGCACTGGAGAGCTGACAACAAAGTAACAATTTTTGTTCAGGATCCTGAAGCAGCCCAGGGAAGTAAACCGGGCCCTTGGAGGCACTCCACCCTTCCTTCTTCAAGAAAGAGAGGGAGACATTCAAATGGGCAATTAAAAAAAAAAAAAAAAAAGTGGGGGAGAGGACAAAGGCAAGCCATCTTATTAGCAATTTACAAAATAAATATGAAAACCACAATAAAGTAAAGGCCACATTCACGAAAAAGTCTAAAACTGAAAAGACTTATTACCAAGTTCCAGTGACAATGTCGAACAATGACTCTGACACACTGCTCGTGTGTGTATTCCGTACAACTACTTTAAAATGAAACCTACACATACTATAGCAGATTGGAAAAATGACCCCAATTCTTCACACCCTAGTACAGTCGTTACCTCTGGAATGTGATTCTGTAGCATCTTCCATAAATAATTAAGAGTCTATTTCCCTACTTTTGGCTTTACTTTGGCCAAGAGAATGTGAAGAAAACAACGGGGGGCGGGTTCTGCACCTGGGCCTCAAGGAGCCCGGTGTCGTTTCATGTTCCCTCTGAACCACGCGAACAAGCCCAGGCTAACCTGCTCAGTGATGAAAGATGGGAAGCCCGAGCACCCCACTCACCGCAGAGAATAAAGCCATCCTGAACTGGCCTACCCCCAGCAAACTGCCGACACAAGAGCAAGGCCAGCAGGGATGGGCCCAGCCCGGACAGCAAAGGACCTTGCCCACTCACAGCCTCGTGAACACTAATAAATGGTTAGTGTTTTAAACTGCTGAATTTTGAAGTGGTTTGTTATAAAGTAATCACTAACAGTACCCAAAGTGAAGTACTGCCATAATTATACCTATATTATATATAATTATACACGTGGATTATATATGTAATATTGGCTCTGGAACCAAACAGTGGCCTAAGGCTGGAAAAATGATGAGCAAACTGTTAGCAAAAGCTGGAAAAGGGTAAGAAAATTTTCACTGGAGGCTGAAAAATTTAGAAGTCTACATGTGCAGTTAAAAAAACAAGTGGGAAAACTGTGTTAGCTATATAATACTCAGAAGGTGAAAAAGTTGCTTTATGAACATTTAGATTTGCCTGAGATCTCTAGGCAAATGTTCAAAGTCAACTCATTGTTCCTAGCCGTGCATGATATGGTAGTAATGGCAAGCAAGAGATGAACTGAAGAAAAAAGTGATCACTATACAAGGAAAATTTAGGGGGCAGAGAGAGGGACCAGGACTTGCTGGGTTGGAAAACACAACTGCTTCTCATCTCCAGTATCTCAGCTGGCAAACCTTCTCCAAATACAGTATGGTCTAAGACTGTAGACCCCATCAAGGGAGTAGGTGTAAAACCCTTTGTTAATGCCCTAAATGGAGTATGGGGCGGGCCTACCAGAGCCTCTCAGTTAAATAAAAAGCCTCCAACACTCCTCAAGGACTTGTCTCACGGAAGTCTGACATGCCCAAAGGAGGTCCACCGAAAGAGGCAGGTTATCAAAGAGAATTTTCAGTGTGCCCTGGGGCATATCATAAAGCCCAGGAAGTCCATTCACAAGGCAGATCACCCAAGAGGAATTGAGACCATATGTAACAAGAGGCAACGTACAAGACCATCCACAGCAACAGTATATATGTTACCTAAAAACTGGAAACAACCCAAATGCCTATCAACATTATAATGAGTAAGTGAAATACAATAAACCACTATCCAACACTGAAAATGAACAGACTACAGCTCTGCATGACAAGGATGAATATCACGAACATAACACTGAAGAAGCCAGGAACAAAAGAACAGAATCCATATGATTTACCTGAAATATGGTCAAAAATAAAACCGTCAAAGCTAAATGGTGGTATTTAGAGCTATATGACTAGGGGATAAAAATATCCAGACAAACAGGATAATGTTATCAGAAAAGGTAGAGTGCATGGGAGGGGAAAGAGTGGGAATTTATGTGGAAGAAGCGAAGGAGACGTCTGGCACACTGGCAGTATGTTATACCTTGTTCTGGTGGCTACTCAGATGCTGGCTCTATGATTAACCGCACCTCTGTGTTTCATGCATGCTTCTGGAAACACATAGTGTGGCATGTGTGAGAGACGTAAGTCACGCTACAGGTCAGACTGCGGGAGCCACAGAACTAGACAACTGCCCAGGTTTGTGAGCACCATAGAAGAGAACGATGTTTTAAAAGGAGATGCTCAGGGCGAATGGGTGGCTCAGTGGGTTAAGCCTCTGCCTTTGGCTCAGGTCATGATCTCAGGATCCTGGGATCGAGCCCTGCATCAGGATCTCTGCTCGGTGGGGAGCCTGCTTCCCCTTCTCCCTCTGCCTGCCTCTCTGCCTACTTGTGACCTCTTTGTCAAATATGTAAATAAAATCTTTTTTTTTAAAAAAAAGGAGATGCTCTACTGACATTTTATTTGATACATGTAATCAAAGCAACGCTGATTTATTCTGCCCGCCTGTTTAAGAGGAGGAGGGGTAAAAAGGACTACTTGTGCTTGCCTGAACCTTGCAGAATCTAGCAGATGCTTGCTCAAGCCTTGCAGAATCTTGCAGACGTGAGCCGTGAGTGTGTCTCAACGGGAACGCACCTCGCTTTCAGTAACAGTTTCCTGAGATGCGTGTTCCCCAGCAATTCACAAAATCCCAGTGTATTAAAATAGGATTCCCCCATCGTTTATCTAGTTGCTCTTCACAAGTTCCGTGTGGAATTTTATGTGACGAGAAACCTTCGAGCAGAATCCTCTCCTCGTACCATGACAGCTGAAAGCACAAGACCATTGCACGAGGGAAAGACCAGAGATGAGACACCATGAGACACGGCCTCCCTCAAGGCTTCCATGCTGTAGCCCAGTGAACCGTCAGCTTGACCTATGTGAGAAGAGACATGGAGAACAGAATAGTAACATACTACACCACCTAGTTCTCATCAGAGCTTTCTCTTTAAAAAAAAAAAAAAAAAGGCACCACTATCAAACAAATGCTGAAAAATCATAGGTCACTCACACCTGTCCAGTTCATAGGCTACCGCTGAACAGTTTTCGAAATATTTAACACAAGTATAAAAGGGTTACAGACGGATTCAGTTAAGAGAGTACTTCTCTTTTTAATTTTTTTATTTTTTTAAAGATTTTACTTATTTATTTGACACAGAGAGAGAGATCAGATCACAAGTAGGCAGAGAGGCAGGCAGAGAGAGAGAGAGGAGGAAGCAGGCTCCCCGCCGAGCTGGGAGCCCGATGCGGGCCTCAATCCCAGGACCCTGAGATCGTGACCTGAGCCAAAGGCAGAGGCTTTAACCCACTGAGCCACCCAGGCGCCCGAGAGTACTTCTCTTTAAAATTATAAACTCATTAACAAGAAAAAAAGGAAATTTGGCTTGAACTGGCACCTAGTAACTTTAATTTAGAATGTACCAGTTGGCTGATGTTAGCAGTGGATCTTTTATAGGACTAGTAGAAACAAAACTTTACATTTTCCTGTGAATCTGTAATTGCGAAATGGGTAGAAGATTAGTACTATTTTATTCTGAAAGAGCATTACAAAGCAAACAAAATGCAATTTTAAAATACAAGCCAGCATGCTGAGATCCATGGGGGATGTAATTCTCCAAATATAGACACTGTATCTCTTATCCCTCTCTGACAAAATGACTTTAAGACTCGTCCCATAGAGAAGTGGGGTCCAGACCCCTCCCCCTTGAGCCTGGCAGACTTTTGTGATTGCTTCAACCAACAGAGGACAACAGAAATGATGCTACGCGACTTGTGGGGCTGGGCAACAGACGTGCCACGTACTTCTGAATTAGGATGCTCGCCTGTGGAATTCAGTGGCCTTGAAACCAGACGGAGAACATGAAAGCCGAAGGGCCAGACTGAGGAGAGGTAAGTGGAAGCCCAGAAGACCCAGCAAGGGTTGAGGAGAGGATCTTGTTGTATTCTGGAAGGAAGTTTAGAAATACTGTCGTTGGCACAACACCTGAAAAGGGAACATGTTCCTAATGAAGTCAATGACTTCAAGCGCCAGTGGGGGCTTCTTCTCACTGCGTATGATGATAACATGGGAGAGGAAAGAGACGAGTTAAAGAAGACACCGTTAATTCTAAAGGGGCAAGGACACACCAGGTTAAACAATAAAGCTTGTGACATAACGAACACCTCGAGGTGATAAAATGATTCTCAAAGAACGAAATGGCTTCCAGTTAAAGATCCAATCTAGAGTGGGACTGAAAGATACTTATGTCGAGACTTCAGAAGAATCTAACACAGAGTCTCTGAGGCCTCACAAGGTGTATTAGTCTTCTATTGCTATATAACTACCAGAAACGTAGGGACTTAAAAAAAAGCATCCAAATGTTAGGTCACAGTTCTGTAGGTCAGAATTTCAGACAGGTGTGGCTGGCCTCTCTGCTTTGGGTCGCACAGGGGTATAGACACCATCTGGTGCCATTCAGGATGGGCTCCATCCAGAGGTGCTGGGGAAGGGCCCACTTCCAAGCTCACTCAGACTGGTGCAGACTCTAGTTCTCGCAGCAACCGATCTGCGTTCCCCGCTCCCCTGCCGCCCACCAGAGAACACTGTCTTCCCCTAGGGGTTCCCGCATTCTGTCTCACCAATTCTCCATCTTCCATTCGGCACCATGTGGAGTCCCTTGCACCCCGTGAATCTTTTTGACTTCCTTTTCTGCTACCCCATAATAATTAATACTCTAACCTACTTCTAACTTCTTTAACTTAAAACTGAGTAGGCATACTCAATAACTCTTGCCAAAGTCCTACATTCATCAAACGTTCAAAGTTCTACTAACTTATTTATTTATTTATTAAAGATTTTATTTATTTATTTGATACAGATTACAAGTAGGCAGAGAGGCAGGCAGAGAGAGGAGGGAGCAGGCTCCCTGCTGAGCAGGGAGCCCAATGTGGGGCTCGATCCCAGGACCCTGAGATCATGACCTGAGCCGAAGGCAAAGGCTTTAATCCACTGAGCCACCCAGGCGCCCCTTCTCTAATTTATTGTAAACAAAGAGATAAGCTTTCTCTTAAGCATACAGCTTTTTAAATTTTTTCATTATAGAATCTTACTTTTTCTACATAAGAGTCACACAGCTAACACAATAAGCCCAAACAGTTACTCCAACACCAGTGATAAAAGATTTTGCAATCCTAACAGAAGATAATAAAACAAAGCATAAATTCAACAGCACTGCTATAACTAATCTATCAATAATGTATGTAACAAATCAGTATATAAAGTTCATATTTTGATAATTACCCAATACACTCAGCTTAAGCCTACATGCAAGCCAGATTATAATTAAACACCCAACAGTTTTTAAAAGATACCAACTATATAGCCACAAATTCAAAAGACAGTCCACTGCATTAAGACTGCCTACCAATGAGGTACCAACAGAAAACGCTGACAAATTTATCGGCTGTACTATCTGCCTGTATGAGTGAGCCGTTTCTTCCAAAATGTTCTGATGGTACATATTCTTTGATCTTGTATTTCTAAATATATAACAAATTTCCTTTAAATATTCAGAATATTGTGTATATTCTAGTACTCCTAAATTTAACATTATCTCTAAAGATGTACGTAGCTGTTAAGTGATTAGTCCAGAGTCATTCAAAAAGCAACAGAATTGGATCCAGCCTTTTGCCTGAATGTTTACCTAGTATTCATTTCTGATTTAAGTTCAAAGGCTCGGGGCACCTGCGTGGCTCAATGGGTTAAGCTTCTGCCTTCAGCTCAGGTCATGATCTCAAAATCCTGGGATCGAGCCCCACATCAGGCTCTCTGCTCAGCAAGTAGCCTGCTTCTCCCTCTCCCTCTGTCTGCCTGTCTGTCTACTTGTGATCTCTCTCTCTCTCTCTGTCAAATAAATAAATAAAATCTTTAAAAAAAAAAAAAAAGTTCAAAGGCTCCAGGAAAAGAAAAGGTTACTAGCACCAAAGAAAAAAATTCAGAAAGGTCTTGTGACAGACCTAGACGTCTCTTAAATATTTTCTTCCAACTGCAGTCAAATAGCAATCTATCCTAAAGATATTATAGGATATTTGCAAATTTAAAGAATTATCTTCTTTATGCCTTCTACTTTCACAGCCGTCTCCACTTTTGGCGAAACTCAGTAATGGCCTTGTAAAGAGCGGGACATTTCCATTTTCCTGCCCTCACCTTATCTTTAAAGGATAAAGATATCCCTGAACTAAACTGTACTGTAATAGACACTTTTACATTTCCTATCATATTTAATTCTTGGACAAACCTTGTTAGGTAGCTATTATTGTCCAAATTTTCAGATTAGAATTTGAGCCTCTAAGAGATAAGTAACCTGCTTGAGATTCTTCAGCTACTTCCTTCCTGAGAGGCAAACAGTGTGATTCTGAAACCTGAGTGGTTTTCCCCGCATGTCAATGCCACCTTCAGTTCCCTTACTCTGCACTGTCTGTCAAATCTACTATGAAGTTATTTATGAGCTGGATGGGGGAAACCACTTCACTCAAGCCCTTTAATTTGGATGGGAAAGCACCAAGATCAGGGAGGTGAAATGCTTTGTCCCAGGACACACAGCTAGTTAGGAACACAGTCTAAACCCTCTCTGCAACAATACTGCCATGGGAAAACAAAACAAAACATAACACACCCACAAAACAGTAATCTTCAACCAGACCTCTTAAAGTACAATAAATTAAGCCTAACAGATGTCAAAATTTTCAGATCCTAATTTGTGAGGATAATTGATTTTTAGAATTCTTCTTATACTAATGAATGCGATACGTTTTAATGGCCTAGAATGAAGAAAAATAAAACAGGTGATTAATGTTGGTAATATAAATTAAGGCAAACTCCTACTGTACAAAGTGGCATAAGTCAAGTCTCCAAGAGTAGAAACCATGGGGGACAGTCATATCTGAATCTAAATCCAATTAAAATTAGTTGGCTGGTAGCAACAGAACCCAGCTCAATATATTTGGAGGGAAACAGAATCCTTTTAGAATATGTATTCTTCATGCACTTATTAGGTCAATATACTCACCCTCCTCCCTGTCAATTTAAAAATCAGCAGCTATCACCTTCGTGATCTTAACCCTCCCCTTTTTCACTGGGCACACTGAATATTTACCTGCAAGATTTCCTAGGAATATATTCAGCTAAAAAAATACAGAATACCAGTGAGCTTCTATTTAAGAACTTTTCTCTCTCCTAACAGGCTCTAATCCTATAAATCAGTAGGAGGTTGGTAATAGGCAGGAGACTTTCCTAATGAACACAGCAGTACTTTTAAATTCTAAGAAATAAGAGCCTGAAGACTCTGAAGGCATAAGTAAGTGAAACATCTGAGAGACAAAGCGCATACAGCACAAGTCATCAGGTAATACAAGGGAGTGACATGATAGCAAATTTATGTGAATTCAACTATTGTGATTCACTTATATGACTTCAACTATACACTTTGCAAACAGAGAGCTGAATAATGCAGGCAATTAGGCCCATCATTGCCCTGAATGAGTGTAAGTCCTGGCATGAGGTGGAAACTGTCCATCTTTAGTATCTCAGTCAATGCGTGCTGAGGGCCCCTGTGGGCTGACAGGGGTTCAAGTGCTAAAACACATACATGAACTCTACATGTTCAACTAAAGAACCAGCAGACTGATCAACAAAGTCCTGAAGGACAGTAAGATGGGTAACACGGGCTTATTTAGGAATGTGATGCTGGGATCCCATGAGACGCGTTCCTAAGGGACTCCCTCTCTGAAGAATAGTCTGGTCTCTATGAGATCTCAGCACCTGCACAGCCTTGGACTCTAAAACCTGCCTCTCTGTAAGATGAGGTGCCACTGTACATGAGGGAAGAAAAAAGGGGCCATCATTCTTTTTAACAGTAATGTGCAAAAAGAAGACTAAGAAGTTTTGTGGGAGAGGCTGGCAGAAAAGAGGCTGTAGGACTTATAAAAGTGGTCTCTGAGTCCACTTTGAAGTTGATTTGGGTCAACTTGCCATATCAACCACTAAATGTACGTTAATCAATGACAAAGTAAGTCTTGACTGTGTCAAAGAATTTTTAAGTCAGAGCTTCAAAAGTCACCTAAAACGACTAGTAACCCAAACTTCCCCCAAAAGAATAATGGAGGTGAAAACAAGCACCCTCCGAAAACAGGCCAAGTTTGCCCTCTGTTAATCCACACAATCAGCGAGGAGACATACCCATCAGGAAATGGTTCTACTTGTATGCAAGTCACTACTGCTAATTTCTGAGATCACTAACAATAACAGGCTAAACACAAATTTCAAGGTCTAAATCCAGTGCATTTCCACCTTGGGGAACTAAGTAATAGGTGAGAGAGAATTAGGTTAAAAAAAAAAAAGATAAAGTATGATTTCTACTTCTTTCCATTTTGGAGGGGAATTATGTTTCTGGAGCCTAATCGCCATCCTGGCACTGACAAAAAGATGGTATGTCTGTACTTTACGGTGTAGTGAGCCAGCAAGTCAGCTTGAGGCTGGGTGACTGGCTGGGAATGCCATTTCCTTCCCGGGACATGGCCTGGCTGCCCAGGGCCCTAAGGGCTGAGTCGGTATCTCAGCTGACCTGTTAGCTCAACTTCAGCTGAGGAGCTGTGCTCTAGAAAAATTCAGTATGGACTGTTTTCCTACCAGAAATTCTCTGATTCTCTAGTACTGCAAGTACTTTATCACCCAGACAGCCCTGCCAGAAAAGAACAGGACCAATTCTCAGTCTGATCTCTATCAAAGTCATTCTCTCACTCCGCACACTTGGCAAATGGAAATAAATCACCTACCCTCAGGAGATTTTCATGGCTCTCCAAACAAAATGTTTAAGAGCACGATAAAGATTGTGAGAAGAGGCACTAGCCATGGACCTCACTAGCTGTTCCTGGTCTGTGCGCTGCAGATACTGAGACTGGGTTTGATCAGCTCCCCCCATCCAGGCTGACCAGAATTCAACAAAAGACAACTGCAGAGGAGACAATGGTGTAGCTCAGCCAAGATGTCCCTTCGGCCTCCAAATTGGCCCTGACCCACATTAAATCTACACAAGGCAACTTAGGGGTTTGCTTCTTAACACAAACTAAATTTCTTTGTGAGTCATGTTTTATCTTCTTTTAAGAATTATTATTAAGGGCGCCTGGGTGGCTCAGTGGGTTAAAGCTGCTGCCTTCGGCTCAGGTCATGATCCCAGGGTCCTGGGATCGAGGCCCGCATCGGGCTCTCTGCTCAGCAGGGAGCCTGCTTCCTCCTCTCTCCTCTCTCTCTGCCTGCCTCTCTGCCTACTTGTAATCTCTCTCTCTGTGTCAAATGAATAAATAAAATCTTTAAAAAAAAAAAAAAAAAAGAATTATTATTAAGTAGGCCCCACTTTAAACTGTATTTTTAAGTCTGCTCTGTATCTTAACCTGTAGGATATCTCTCCATCTCCAAAGATCACCATTCAAGAAAGAGCCAAAAGATACAGGATTAGGTAGTACTTTATTCTTAAAATGCATCATCAAAGAGAACCATAAATACACTTACATGGCAGCAATATTATTAAATAGTCACTACCATGCAACCTAAAATACCTGAGGAGGTGACTATTATATATAACTCATAACTGACTACATAGTACTCACTCTCAAAGCTAAGAAATATATAGGGGCACCTGCCTGGCTGGCTCAATCAGCTGGGCGTCTGACTCTTGCTGATCTCAGGGTCATGAGATCGAGCCCCATGTGGGGCTCTGGGCCCAGCAGGGAGTCTGCTTGAGATTCTCTCTCCCTCATCCTCTGCACCTCCCCCTGCTCTCTCTCTCCCTCTCTCTCTCTCAAATAAATAAATAAATAAATAAAATCTAAAAAAAAAAAGAAATATATAAATTATTCTATTCATCTGTGTAAAATTCTATTCATCTATGTAAATTTTTACATAGTTCGATAAAACTACTTTAGGTACATGCTTACAATTTTCTTACTTTCTTATACTTTAGAATCAAAAGGAGTCAATACACCTTACAATCAGTTGAAAAGTAGAAAAAAATGGCCAAATTAAAATGGGGATGAAAATCTTGAGCATCATCTATGAGGCAGGAAAACCTCTGGTTTCTCACTTTAAAACAAAACCATCCTATAACTAGCAACCTACTTTTCGCAGACTATTTCTTCTCTTATTACAGCATTAACAGTTAAATGATACCATCCTCCTCCTCCTCTCTTAACCCAAAAGGATAATTACAGTATGCCTGCCTCAAAGGAGTGTTTTGAGGCTCAATATTTGCCATGAATTTTGAGCCCTGTAGCTGAAAGCTACTAAGTAAATACAAAGTACTGTCACTGAGAATGGTCAAATAAACGCAAAGATGACTTAACATCATAGAAAATTACATTGATAATTGGCAGACTGCCATGCTACCCCTGTGGACTTGTTCTTTCAGAGCACATACTCTATGAAAGGTCACTGTGGGTGAAAAAAAAAAAATCCCACAGGGAGTTCAAGTAGCCTACAAGGCAATATTAGCAATTACAGAAGGCAGTATCCTTCCTCTATATTCATTTGAGAATCCTTTCTACTAATTAAGAGAAAAGGAACAGTGATTTGTTAAAAATGATGGCTACAGACAATTCAATCTCAATGGTTACAAACCAGAATATGGTAATACTGAACAATATAAAATGAAACAAGACGAAACCAGAGAGGGAGACAAACCATAAGAGACTCTTAATCTCGGGAAACAAACTGAGGGCTGCTGGTGTGGAGGGGGTGGGGGGGAAGGGGTGGCAGAGTGATGGGCATTGGGGAGGGCATGTGCTATGTGAGGGCTGTGAATTGTGTAAGACTGATGAATCACAGACCTGTTACCCCTGAAACATATAATACATTGTATGTTAATTAAAAAATTAAAAAGCAAACAATTACATGAGCTATCAAGCCAGTACTCAACTATCTTCCAAGATAATATATTTCTCAAAATATTTTCCAGGATAACATGTTCCTAACACAAGCTTAAACCATAGCATTGCAAATTCAAATTCAATTAATATTAAGTACCTACTGTGTGAGGCTCACTCTAATAGGCATTTCGTGAATATTATCTCAATTAATTCTATCAATAATTCTGACCAGTATTACCAGCCACATTTTCAAATTGGCACATTTACTGCAGAAAGATTCAGATTCTTGCCCACATTCTAAGAATTTATGTTCAGTTTTGTCACTTTCAATCCACTGTCCCCTCTACTATGTCAGACTAGGGTCTTATCTGGCTGTGCCAATAATTAACTTACCTATCATTAAACCTCACTGGGCCTGCGTTTTCTCACCAATAAACTCAGAAGGTTGAAATATAAAGTCCGGGGTTGCCTGGGTGGCTCAGTTGGTTAAGTGTCCGACCGTTGGTTTTGTCTCAGGTCATGATCTCAGGGTCATGAGATCACGCCCCCTCTGTCAGGCTCGGTGGAGAGTCTGTTTGAGACTCTCTCTCTCTCTCTCCCTCTCCCTCGGCCCCTCTGCCAGCTCACACTCTCTTGCTCCCTCTCTCATATAAATAAATTGATCTTTAAAAAAATATATTCCTAAAGTTGGTCTCCCTTATTCTTTCTCTTGATCTCTCTCTTAAATTTATTGTCTTAATATAATTCAGTGGCTCTGAAGGCATTCAGAGTTGTGCAACCATTACCACTACCTAATTCCAGAACATTTCAGCACCCCAAAACAAACTCAAAACCTTTAAGCTGTCATTCCTCTACCTTACCTCCCTCCAGGCCCTGGCAACTGCTATCTGCTTGCTGTTTCTATGGCTTTGCCTAACTTGGATATTTTATATAAATGGAATCACTTATGTGACCTTTTGTGTCTGGTTTCTTTTAGTAAGCAAACATCTTTGAGGTTTATCTTCACTGTAGCATGTATCAGTACCTCGTTCCTCCTTATGGCTCGTGAATATTCCACCGTATGTACAAATCACACAATGTTTATCCATTCATCCACTGATGGACATTTGGGACCTTTCAGCTACGGTGACTAGTACTGCTATCAACAAGCACATACACACGTGTACTTACTCGAGTCCTTCTGGGTATGTACCTAGGACTGGAGTTGTGGAGTATTATGATAATTCTGTGTTTGAATTTCTGAGGAACTAACAAAGTACTTTCCACAGTGGCTCAACCCCACCACCAGTGACAAGGGTCCTAATATCTCCCCACCCTTACCCCCCAACTATGTCCTTTCTTTCCTCCTTCCTTCCTTTTCTCTTCGTAATTATAGCCAACCCAATGAGTGTGAGGTGGTATCTCATTGTAGTTTGGGTTTGCATTTCCCGAATGACTAATGATGCTGAGTATCTTTTCATGAGCTTGGTGGCCATCTGTACATCTTCTCGGGAGAAATGTCTATCCAAGTCCTTCGCCCATTTTTATTTGAGTTGTCTTTTTGTTGTTGAGTTGCAGGAGTTCTTCTAATACTTTAGATACAAATCCCTTAGGAGATATATGATGTGCAAATATTTTCTCTTCATAATGTCCTCGATCCACAGAAGTTTCTAAACATTTTTTTAAAAGATTTTATTCATTTATTTGACAGAGAGAGATTACAAGTAGGCAGAGAGGCAGGCAGAGAGAGAGGAGGAAGCAGGCTCCCCACTGAGCAGGGAGCCCGATGCGGGCCTCGATCCCAGGACCCTGAGATCATGACCTGAGCCGCAGGCAGAGGCTTTAACCCACTGAGCCACCCAGGTACCCAGAAGTTTCTAATTGAGTCCAATTTATCTTCTTTCTTGTGCCGTGTGTGTTTTTGACATCACATATAATAATCCGTTGCCAAATCCATCTAAGATCTCTTTTTGCTAGAAAATCTCATAAGCCTTCACTCATTCCATAAATAAAGTTGTACCTGAATTGTACTCTTTGTTTTACTGCTGAGAATTACAAAAGGGTTGTTTTTGAGTATTTATTACATTGTCCTTATTAAGGAACTGACAGCATTTTAAGTTTGCATAAAATTACCCTGTTAAGATGGATGACTAGAACTCCTTGAGATAAAATGGGTTCTCTCTGAAAGAAACTATACTTCTCCTCCATTATAAAGACGAAAAGAAGAGGGGGAAGAGAGAGAGAGGAAAGAGAGAAAAGAAGGAAACAAATTCTCTCTGAGAACCTCATGAATTAACAAATACACACAAATCTAAAAAACATTCCAACACACACCCCGATGTTTATAGCATTATCTACAAAAGCCAAATAACGGAAACAGCCCAAATGTCCACTAACTGATGTGTGTGTGTGTGTGTGTGTGTGTGTGTGTACACACATAGGGGCAATGGAATATTACTTAGCCATAAAAAAGAATGAAAGCTTGCCATTTTCAACAACATAGATGGAACTACAGAGCATTATGCTAAGCAAAGTAAGTCAGAGAAAGACAAATACCATATAAGTTTACTCACATGTAGAATTTAAGAAAAAAAAATGAGCAAAGGGGGAAAAAAAAGACCAAGGCAAACCAAGAAACAGACTCTTAACTATAGAGAACACACTGATGATTACCAGAGGGGAGGTGAGTGGAGGGATGGCAGAAATGGATGATAAGGATTAAGGAGGACACTTGTAATGAGCAGCACATGTTGTACAGAAGTGTTGAATCACTATATTGTACACCTGAAACTATTATTACACTATATGTTAAAATTATGGCATTTAAATAAAAACATAAAAAAATAAAATAAAAATAAATATGGTTTTAAAAAGACATCCCAAACTATATGTCCAAACATGATAATCCCTGGAAAAGACAGCTTACTCAGCAATAAAAATTCATTACTCTAGCAGTTACTAAAATTCTAACACATGCATTTCTAAGATCTACTTCCCTTACTTTAACTAGCCAACGTGCTAATATCTACCAAAAGGTTTAACTATGACTCAAAAGGAAAGGTACTGCTGAAGGGTTACCAGAAAAATAAACCCTATTTACCAAAAAAAGAAAAAGGAGATGGAATATATAAATAACAGACTATTCTGCAGCCATTTAAAATGATGTTGCTGAGCGAAAGTTCATCTATTGACAATGACATGTTTATAAAGTAATGCTCTATGGTGGGGAAAAAACGTTTATAATAAATGCACTACTTGGCAAGCCCTATGCCAATTAAATATCTCATTCAAAATTATTATCTTTAAGTAGGATTGCAGCTAAATTTTATTTTCTTACATTTGCTAATTTTTCTACAATGTAAATTACTTGCATAAATTTAGAAAAATACAAAAGAATTTTTAATTCCTTAAAAAGACAAAATTTATAACAAGAATTTCTTTTTACACATTCACTTCTTATTATATTTTATCTGTACCTTGTGTATGTAATTTGTCAGCTATGTGTTTTGGTTAACTAATCACAACCACAGCAACAAATATCTAGTGTTTCATTGATGTTATTAACAGCATAGCTCATGACTATAGGCAAATTTTAGGTATATAAATTCCAGATAATAACAAAACAATATTTTAAAAACAAAATATGACATTGTAAAAAGTGCATATAGTCTGCTACGTCATTCATTAAACAGGGATCAAAACTCTTCTGAAACAAGTTATCAAGATTTTCAGAAGTGAGATTATACTCTGTTTCTTGTTTCTACCAGGAGCAAGAGGTGGGGTCAGCAGTAGGCTCAGAATATAACTCTGCTTCCGAGCCCCTACCGCTACCTCTTTGTTCATCTAAAAGCCCGGGTAAGGACATGTTCCTGCTGCTTATGAATTTCATTCCCCATTATATAAGGTGACTGAATGTGACTCCTCTCTTTGCACTAACCGACTCACAGACATGTCCTCCAAAGACAGACCAAAAACAGAACTGGTGACGCCAAGTTGCTGCTACATACAAACAAGTAACCTGCCACAGACTCAGAGGGATGCGGCATCTGGGGACGGCCACGTTTCCAAGTAAGAGGGCGGGTGACCCGAGATCTGAGGATATGATTAAAACCTTAAAGCACTTTATATACAGACATGAGATTTTTTTAAAGATTACCCAATAGTGGATGATAAGTATAAAGGACAGTTGCAAAGCTTAAAAAAAAAAAAAAAAAAAAAAAAGAGATTTTATATGTGAACATATTAGAAAAACCTTTATTTCCCCAATACCACAAAAACAGTCAAAAGTGCCCAATAATTTGCTCTGAGAAGAGAAATATCTTATATAATAAAAGTGACTCCTCTTCTTCATATAAGTTTAATTTCCTCTAAATGATTCTCATATAAAGAAAAAATTTGAAAGAAACACAATTTACATAATCCATTAAAGATCTATTTAAACATTCATATGGCAACCTCACACCAAAAGTGCTTAAAATGTCATTTAAACTAGGCCAGGAGAGGTGCCTCGGTGGCTTAGTTGGTTAAGAATCTGCCTTCAGCTCAGGTCATAATCTCAGGGTGCAGGGATCGAGTCCCACATCTGGCTCCTTGCTCAGCAGGGAGCCTACTTCTCTTCTCCCTCTGCCTCTTCCCCAGCTTGTACACTTGCTCTCTCGCTTTTTATCTCATAAATAAATAAAATCTTAAAAAAAAAAAAAAGCTAGGCCAGGAAAGAAAAATGTTTCTCAACTCCTTTTTGTGCCAAAATTGTTAAGCCTGATTCAATATTCAACGATGCAATTTACTCACAAGAAAACTTAATCTAGCCATCTTTACTGTGTCCTGAATCTAAAATTTATAATGCCGGGCTTTGGCTCAGGTCATGATCTCAGGATCCTGGGATCAAGCCCTGCATCGGGCTCCTTGCTCATCAGGGAGCCTGCTTTTCCCTCTGCCTGCCTCTCCCCCTGCTTGTGCTCTCTCTCTGACAAATAAATAAATAAAATATTTTAAAAATATAAAAATAAAATAAAATTTATAATGCCATCCCAAAATTAGAATATTAGATTTAGAAAAGCAATTCAGAAAATCACCAAAGATATTCAAAAGCCAATAAATTCAATTAGGATATAAAACATTTACATTTTAATTGATTTCTAGCTACAGTATCATTGGTACAGAGGGCTCATTATGAACTACTCCAGTATTTTCCAGTAGATGCTGGGTATATTGTCAACCAATGAAGCAACAGATCAAGGAGTAGCCACTGGCCACACATTAAGAACTCCTACGACATGGAGCAAATCTTCATATATTTGGACCACTTCAGTTTCCAAGAGGATGCAGGGGTAAAAGTTCAGACGGGAACAGATATTAGGTCTTACTTTTATCTACTTCTTCCTCTTAAAGGATATGCTATACACTAGATCAAGCCATAGAAGTCAAAAAAATCCGTGAGTGATCCTGGAACTAATGTGCCCATCTGAGGATCCTCTGTACCACAACTACTCTAGGGAGGCTATGGCCCAGAGTTCCAGCTCTATTTCCAGCCAGTTTCTCTCCATCACCCCACCCCCAACACACATCATAGCCTCACTTTCCACCTGACCCGATTTAGAACCACTCCTGTGTGTGTGTGTGTGTGTGTGTGTGTGTGTGTGTGTGCGTGCGCGCGTGCACCCCATCCTTTTTCCCTTTTTCCCCTCATCTGATAACACCCGGCAAAGGTGAAAGCCTGCTTAAATCCAATTATCCACCTATTCCACCTCTAGACCAGAGCAACTAAAAACGGATCAAGAAAAATGTGCAGGGCGCCTGGGTGGCTCAGTGGGTTAAAGCCTCTGCCTTCGGCTCAGGTCATGATCTCAGGGTCCTGGGATCGAGGCCCGCATCGGGCTCTCTGCTCAGCCGGGAGCCTGCTTCCTCCTCTCTCTCTGCCTGCCTGTCTGCCTACTTGTAATCTCTCTGTCAAATAAATAAACAAAATCTTTAAAAAAAAAAAAAAAGAAAAAAATGTGCAACCTTCTAACAGTTCTCAATTTTAAATCCATGGCCACAAATCTCAAATGGGCAATCAGCACTGTTCAACACAGCGAAGTAGTATCTTTCATACTTTCTCCTCTGTTCTCAAGCCTCCTAGACCCACTACCCACTCTCCCAACGAATGACTGCCTGGAGAAAAGAGAAACAATCAGAGACACAACTTCCTCTTCTGACACCCAAAACTACCTACCTCGCCCACACTCTTCTTACTTCCTATTACAACAAATGGTATGTTCCCACTCCCATCTCAGTCCAACCCTTCCATTCCTGCTCTGGACCTCACAGCTTCTCACTTTTTCAAGGGAATTATAGCCCTCTCTGTCCTACCTTATCCATTTCACCCCTGACAGATCTGCAACGTACCAACCTCCTCTCCTTTAGGCACTCACTAAATCCACACCCCCTACACTGACGATCCTCTCTCTGTGCTTCTTGAAAGAGTTACTTAGATGGTGGCTTTTACTCTGTCCCCATATTCTCTCCAGTTTAATCGAATCAGGTTTCTACTTCCTCTCAAACGTAACCGAGATTACAACTGTCAAAATTATTAGAGAAGTCCATCCCATCAAGTCCCTCACTCACCTGTCTGTTCTCTTTCCTGACCCCTCGATAGCATTCGATACTGCCTTCCATTTAAACATCTCCTCCTGGCCCCAGACAGTGTTCACCAATGATCTCCGTGTCACTAAATTAATTTTTTTTTACCACTGAATAGTGATTATAAGTTCTGGTTATTGAGTCAGATGGACCTGGATTCAAAACATGGCTCTATCACTTTCTAGGACCCAACCTAGGTACTGATATTTAACCACTGAGCAAACTAGGGGAAATATTAGTACCTAATTCATAGCTGTGAGGGTGAGATTAGGTACTTTATTTATTTTTTTCTCTTCTACCCCTTAGCAGCATGTGACATAATTCACTCTCCAAGAAACGTTCTTCCTTTGGTCTCTGGCTACTCCTTCCCAATCACTGTCATAAGCTCTACTGGCCTTTTAAATTTAGGAGCTCATAAATTTCTATACTCTGTCCCTAAGTGATTGATCTCCTCCATTCTCATGACTGAAACTATAATCTAAACCTCAATGATTTCCAAATCTCAATTTCTAGTCTATAATTTCTCCCAAGCCCCAAATGGCCAACCATCTCTACCTGAATATCACACCTATGTCATACTCCACATATTCAAAAGATAAGTCTCTATCCTTTTTGATGTGCTCTTTCCCTCACCTGAAACTCCCCCACCTGACAGTCTCTAACTCCTTGCTGTCAGTTTCCAGAACTCCATATATTTCCTCTTTTGTAATAGTTACTAAACTTCTATTTACTGGCTTACTAGAACAGAAGCTCCATGATGAAAAATACAATCTTTAACATCTCAGTAATACCTTGCTTAGTAACTCCTACATAGCCAATGTTTAATAAATATTCCTTGAATGGAATTTGAGCTATTTAAAGTTACTGTTTATTTAATTTATGAAACTGCATTTTATTTGCTCAGTTGTCTAATTCATTGTAAACACTTTTATGTCAAAATACTTAAACCACGGGTTTCCATTATTGTCATTTCTAATCCATAAAAATACATTAAACAAAATGTAAAGGTATTTCTAAATACATTCTATTATGTCTGTGAAATACTATATCTATTGCCTCTGCATACAAAGAGTTAAAAAGGTTACAAAGCTAGGAAAGACAAACAAGGGTGATATTATTTGTTTCCCAACTTTGGAATCCCACAACATTTTTAAAAAAAATGTTAGTAAAAAGATGGTATTTTAATTCTGAAATGCATGAACTTTCTGGAGTATTTTTAAAAAGGATTTTCTCCTCCAAGACTCTTTATCATTTCCTCCACATTGAGAATACTCAATTCTATCACACTCTAATTGTGTATCAATATTCTGCTTTTCTTTACCCATCAAAGATAGTGTCCAAAACAGTATTTTTTTTTTAGCTTATAAAGTCTTATCGTGGATAAATGCAGAGTTTCCATTAGGGAGCCTGATATATGAAAGTTTACACACACACACACACACACACACACACACACACACACACACACTCTCTCTCTCTCTCTCTCTCACTCTCACACAGATACAAGGGGGTTCACTGTGATATCAAGGAATTATACATATATGATCAAAACACATCAAGGTACTGCTATACATAAAGTCTTTTAGAAAGTCCCACTGACCACAGAACTAAAAAAAAATACACTAAATTGACGAAAAACATTTTGTATTGCTTTTATGTACAAAATATGACACCTAAAAGACACTATCATTGAGAAACTGATCACCATGAAAAAGGACACAAAACAAAGTTAAGAATCAGAAAACTAGAGCCACAAAGCTTTAGCGATACTTAAGTAAATTCGATTCCAAAGAAACAGGCTTTCTTCCCAGAGTATCTGGGCAATTATCTCACAAATAAGGGCTGTTTCTATTTTCTCTAACTGCCGGAGTATTTGATCAAATTGCTTCTGCATGTTCTATAATAAAATAAAATACGTATAATGAAAGCTTGTTTAATTTGTACACTACTGGAATACAGAAATTATAAATTAGAGGGCTCTCTAATATTACAGAAGTACCTGAGCTTTTCGCTGGTTTCCTAAAATTATCCAAAGTAATTAATTAACTAGTTATCAAAGAACCTATATTTGAGATAGTAACGTTATACCTTTCTCCAAAAGCTCTTAAATTCCTTTGGATATAACCTTTGAGTTTCTGTGTGTGTTTGCAAAAGAATTATGGAAAACCTTTATGAAACTAAAAAGACCTCTTTACTAATTATACTCCTGGGGAATAACCCTATACACCAAGGAGGCTTCATTCATTCATTTATTCATTCATCGATCATTCAGTACATGTTTGTTGAGTACCTACTCAATGTACACAAAGATGTTTATCACAATTTAATTGGAAAATACTGGAAACAAATCCATTACCTGAAATAGAGGAAATGTCAGAAAATCATAGTATGTCATATACGGCCAAAGCACGACGCAGTCATTTAAAATACATTCATGGTGAGTTTGAAGCAATGTGAAAAAGGTTTTGCAGAGTTACGTGAGAAAAGCAGTTATACGTAAAGTCAAAGAATTCATATGATCCCACTCTCAAAGTATTCAGAGATAAACACCAAAATAAAAGAGATCAGATTGGCTGTATTCTGGGGGTGAATCTATGAGTTTCTCTTTATATCTCTGGAATTTTCAGGTTTTCTATAATAAACATACACAATTTAAGTAATTTTAAAAATCCACAATTTTTAAGAAGAAAGACAATCAATATTTATCAGTCATTTCATTTGAGAAGAAAAACCACTGACCTGTCTTTAAAATTTTCTGAACCTTAAAGAACCCTCCCAAATAATACAAATGAGAATGAGTATCTTGATACAGAACTGTGAGAGGCAAAGCTCATTTTTTAAAATTGCTCATCAAAATCAGTGAGTAAAGAGTCCAAGACTTTATAGACTGTTCTTCAAATCATAGAGAGCATGTTGTAGAAAAGGTAGTAATTGCTTATCAAAATGGAAAAAAAAATCTAACGAATGAGATTATCTTCTCATAACCATATCGAGTATGAGTACTGAACAATAATAATAAAACCTCAATCCCTGTGCCTCAGCCAAATATAATCACTATTTTTTAAAAACCACTTATAAGTTAAGACATCCATAGGAAAAAAACAACTGGAAGGTCCTATAGAAAAACCAAACAAGTGTTGTGTGTGTTGGAATTACACTTGGTTTTAACTGACTTTTTTCCCCTATATTTTTCAAAATGTCCATTATAAATATACAGCTCTTATACAAGAGAAAAATAAACAGAAATTATCAAGGGAATATGCTGCAATTTATTCACTGTATAGATTAGATTTGTCAAAAATATAACATTTGTAAAATTCAGACCTGCTCATCAGAGTAGCTCAGAGACATTTGAAGGTCCTTCAAAATCAGTCAGTACAAACGTCACTTTTAAGGAGATCAAAATACTTTAAATTTCTAATACAAGAGTTCACAATTTGAACAACTTACGTATTTTCCTCTAAGATATCTACTGTAAACAGATCTAAAGATGTTTTCTTTTTAATGATCTAGCCTATTTCTTTGTTCATAAAGCATCAACATCAATGATGCCATGTAGCTGTGAAGTGTGTTACTAAATGGAGCCTCTACTGAACTGAGATAACATCAAAACAAATTACTATGTGAAAGTGTCTAGTAGTATCTCTCTTTCACTTAGAGTGTAAAATTATTTCAACTTAATCAAAGAAAAAGAAAAGGAAATTTAGAATCCATATACCTATCACTTTATGGAGAACAACCACCAACAACGATAAGACAATCACTGCATATTAGTACAGCTTTCAGGGCACCTGCGCGGCACGGTGTGTTAAGCGTCTGACTCTAGGTTTTCGCTCAGGTCATGGGATCAGGGTCCTGGTATCGAGACCCGTGTCGGGCTCTGCGCTCAGCACAGAGTCTGACTGGGATTCTCTCTCCCTCTCCCTCTGTGTCTCCTTCTCTCTCTCCCTCTCCCTCTGCCCCTGCTTCTCTCTCTCTCTCTCAAGTAAATTAATTGATTTTTAAAAAAGAACAGCTTTCGGCACCCTCAAACATATATACATGTTACAGGATCAACTACTAAATTATTAAGTAAGCAAAAAGATAACAGTATCTCAGCAATGAATAAAGCACAGTGCTCTGAAGTAAAATTATCTGGTTTCAAATCCTTGTTCTGCTGTTCTTTAGTTGTACAACCTTAGGGAATAATTTAATGCATACCTGTTTCCATTTCTCCATCTTTTTATAAAATAAGGATAATAATAAGAATTCACACCTGAAAGATGTAGTTTAATGGAGGAGCGATCATAGAGAGTAAGCACTAAAACAGGGTTTTCCCTCCTTTTTCTTCACTCTAAATAGAATTTGCCATCCATTCTGGAGATGAGAATAAAGGTCTCTAACTCAAAAAACTGGTACCGAAAGTCCTAATCTTAGTTGTAGTCATAATTACCCATCCACAAAGTGCCAAGTACAACCTGAGCATAATCCAACTTAACATTAAGATAAATGACAGTTCCCTTTCAAGGTGATTTTCATCCCAATTGTTTCAAAAGAAGAAAAGAATGAAACACAAAGATTCTTTCTTAAAAGATATACCAAAAAAATTTAGAACCATTGTACTAACGAAACATGATGTAACTGCAAAGTTACTGCGGAAAATGCAATAATGCACACTTAATAGCAAAATTTAAATATTTTAGTGTTTTTAGAGTATTCAAAGTTAAAGTTCTTTGAAAATTCACAATTACCAATTTTGTTAAGTATAAAATTGCTATTCTCTATAAATAAAGAAATTTTAACTGTCTATGATTAGCCTGGAACTAGTTACTCTATACAATTTATTAGAGCCATTCAACTATCTTGGGGATTATTTTGTTCTCTTTTCTCATAAAGAAATTAATGTAAGTGACAGAATGTAACAAAAATGTCAATAGCGTTGAAGGCTTTTTAATAAATTGCATTTTGGCAAATAATCATAAAGAAATTAACAAACAATGAAATCATAATGATTTCATTTATTTGTTCTGTACATATCTGATTAATAGGCATTAATTTTGTTGATGGAAACAAGAGAACTCTATTGTTATATACAGATTAGAAATGTGAACACTTAGCATTTCCCACAACTACTGACTTCACACATTATTTTGAATGTTATTTCAAATAACACTGTAAATGCCAGAGGTTAGGTAAGCAAAGAGCTCTACTGCCCTCTAATGCAACAGATCAAAAAAAAAAAAATCCTCATTGTGAGGTATCTCGGAACAGGAAAATAATTTTACTTTGCTAAATGCAGGAGACAAACACTAAGACAATTAACTGCAAACAACTAGAATATATATCAAAATACTGTAGGAAAAGCCACAACCACCCAGTTTTCATGATAAAATTAGTAGCAAAACAGGAAAACCTTGAGACAAGAACGCTCCAAGAGAAAGGAGACCAGTATAACAATGCTATCTAATATGATAGCCATGAAAACTTTACTGCAGGCTACACTTTTCATGTGTATGTTGGAAGTGAATGAGAAGAAAGACTTAGAAACCACACACTTCAGTGACCTACAGAAGTTTTCAGTTCAGCAGCTCAAAAGTAAACACCATCAAAAATAGTCCCTCTCATAATTTTTACTGACTAATTCTCTCAGAATTATTTTAATGCACGTACATTTTCAGGATAACTCCCCGGTGTCATATACACTTAAGAGAATTTTATTTACTGCTTCCTGTTTTAAATGAAAGCCAATTTCATCACATGGCAACTGTATTGTAAGATACTTTGCATCATAAATTAACCCGTGTTAGCTTTTCATGGTTCTTTGAATAAAAGCTCTGCCTTCTTTTAACAAACTTGGTTTTTAAAACATGCTCCATATCCCTGTTCCTTTCACCTAATATTCCAACCTGTCAAGAATTCCCAAACTCTCATTCAAATAAAAAGAATAGAGTACCAGATCATATAATAAGAGAAAATATGTAAACAACAACAACAAAAAGTACATTTCCCAGCAGCAGCTCACTGGAATAGCAGTATGGTGGTCAACAGTTCCTTAGAGGTAGGACACATACCACCTGGAGACTGGAAGTGTCTGTCTAGGCTGACAGGGGGTAGACACTTCATTAAGTGTCTTCTGTTCAGCAGATAAAAGAAACAGGGGGCAAATCCCCACAATGCCTAAGGAAGATAGGCAACACAGACAAAGAGGTTCACTTAAATATGCATACAAAAAAGAAAATATCCTTTAATTTTTTAAGGCTTTATTAATTTATTTATTTGAGAGAAAGCAAGACAGCACAAAGGAAGAGGAAGAGGCAAACTCCCTACTGAGCAAGAAGCCTGACGTGGGGCTCGATCCCAGGACTCTGAGATCGTGACTGGAGCCGAAGGCAGATATGTAACCAACTGAGCCACAAAGGTGCCCCCTGAAAGTATCCTTTGCTTTTGTGTGCTGCTGCTCTTCCTCCCAAGGGTCTGTTTGCCCACAACAATGGTTCTCTAGCTCTACAAGTTGTAACGATAACCAAAAGTTCATTCAAAATTTCAAACCAGCAACACACAGGAAAATCTAATGTACTCAAGCCTCTATCTCCAGTGAGCTGAATTTCGCATCTGCCTAAAAATATAATTGACATACAAACATATTTTGAAGACATAATAAAGGAACTGGGAGGATTCAAGCATCCCTAAGTCAAGCACTGCCTAAACCATGATACTTAAAGTATACCCAATATATGATCAAAATAGGATCTGTCCCACCCATAAAGTGCATTTAGCTACTCAGACATAACATATGGTAGTCATGAGAAATTCAACAGTCAAGGGGTACGGCCCCTTGGAGAATATATGCATGTGTGTATGAATGTACAATGTACACAGGTACATACATGTGTTTTCACTCAGAACAGTCCTAGTCTACACCAGGGAGTTCCAGATTATTATGCTAAACCTAAAGGAATGCCTTCCCTACCTAGTTCATGGGAAGGAAAAAAAGGACTTTCCAGGCTGTCTTTTGCCTCCCCAATTCCCAGTTAGCCTACATATGAAAAACATAATTAAGAAATAAGAGGGAAGAAGGCAAAGAAAGGGAAAAGATTAATTCCATCAGTAAAAAAGTTTTCTGTCAGCTTTAGTTTAAACAAAGGCATTTATTTATTCAGTGGCCAAAAAACATTTTATTGGTGATGATGATGATAATGATGATGGCAGCTGCCTGCATTTTTTGAGCATTTACCTAATACTAGGCATTGAACTAAGCACTACAAACACTGGGTATCTACTCTTCACATAAACCCTGTGAGACAGGTAATATCCCCATTTTATAGGTGAAGAAACGGACACTCATAAAGATTAAGTAAATTGTCCCAAGCTACACCGCTACTAAATTCCAGATCATATATAATATACTAGTCAGTTCAACTCGTAACCACTAAATTTATATTATTTTACATACTACTATTTGTATTATATTTATTAACCTAAAATGTGTGAAATGAAATACTTTTGAAACACTGCGATAAATTAATAAATACATGCAGTGAGATCCAACTCAAATTTTGTAGACATGGAACAAGGGCCAGGTACTGGTCCCATCAATATAGAAGACAAAAACGTGCATGATATAATACATAAGGAAAGTTCTAACAAAGAAGTATCCCATCCTTCAATGCCTGTTATAAACAATAACATTTTCCCATCATTCTCTGATCACATCCAGGCATAGTAATCTGTCCTTCCTCAGATCTTCCTAACTCATTATCACCTCTATTTGTCTATTTTGTCTTAATATAGAGCAAAGTCTCCTTCATTTAGGGGGAAGAAGTTACTCCCCTTTATCTACCTAAAAACATAATTGATAACAATAAAAATACAGCAAATAACTTTTACTGACATCTTAAATATGTATTTCTCTATATGCTACAGTAAAAAAAATACTCCACGACAACTCTAAACTTCGTAACTTGTTCAAGCTTCCTGAAATTAACACTAAAGGAGAAATCACCATGCGGTAAAAAAAAAAAAATGAATCCAAAATTCTATTTTGCAAGAACTGGGATTTAAACACATGCATACAAGTGCTACACACACATACACACACACATACAAATACAACTCATGTTACCTTCATAATCCAGGCGTTGGCTAGGCAACAATATTCCTTCTACCATATATATGCAGCTTAAAACACTCAAATGTCCACAAATATGTGAATCATTAAAATCTTACTTTTATCTGGCATTACCAAATTTTCCCATTGCAGAATCTAAAAGGAGACATTATGAAATGCTCTAGGAAGAAAGGCACCTTGCAAGACATTTCTTCAAATCAGTATTAAGCGATAAGTCAATTTGATATCAAAAACTGTCACAAATAAAGAGCTGTCAATTCTTAATCCTTATTTAATTTGTGTTTAAATTTTCAATCCAGAGGGCAAAGACCCTGCTAACAATAAAGTACAAGACCTAGTAAACAAAATATACCATTTCAATGAGATACCACTTCTTACCTTGGAATCTTCATTGCTCACTCCTAGCTGTAAAACAGCCTGAGGAGATTTCAGTTTTGCTTGAGCAGAGTGAGCCATCTGAAGGTTAAGCTGCCATCCGACTGTCTCAAGCTATAAAAGACAAGTGCAGATTGGAATGAGATGGTACAGAAAGAAGACAACAGTCAACTTGAAGCAAATATCCCATCCACGGGAATGAACACTGATAGCCTAGACTTCGTGGAAAGTCAGTCCCGGGGCTCCTTCAACCTGCATATGCTGCAAATTCTCCCTCTGGGCTCATCACACTGGCCTTGTGCCATGCCTGTCAAATTCAACAATAAAGCTTGGTCTTCAAATACACTGTATTCTAAAAATAGAGGTTACTAGACTAAGCAATGAAGTACACTAAAAGAGTCAATGGCTTTTAAGTAGTCAATTACTATTTTAAGATAGTATATATTTAAAGCCAACAATTTTTAAATAGTTAGAGATTTTAACTAGCACTTTAATGACCTCCCATTACCTTTCAAAACTGTTTAGGTAGAATACAGGTAAGATTTTTGGTTTGTTTAAATTTAGAAGAAAACTGAAGTACCCAGATGGTAAGAAGTTCACACATTGAGACACAGTTAGTGAGACTGGAAAAGAGCCAGACAAAGAATTGATATTCACTAGTGAGCAGGTGTTATCATGCTTTCCAAAGTACTCTAACTTATTATGGTTCCCAGTTACGACAGAAACTAATTAGAACATTTCCTTTGAACTTATTAATTAACACAACAGCAAAATTTAATCAGGTAAGGCAAAAATAGTAAAGACAGACTACAACTGTTTAAGTTTTCTTTTAAAATATTATACAGCACAAATGGTGGCTTTATTGAACTTGATAGACGATTGGTTTCTCTAACCTCAAAACTAGAAGTATAATAAAGTTTTAGACTGAATTTTCAGTAAATCTCAAGTATCAATATTTAGGGAGGACTGTGACATGCAACTGTTATACACCTCTGACAACAGGGCCCTAATAACTGATTCAGTAAAACTACTCTAGCTACACTGGTAAGAATGGCAGCCTCGTGACAATTTTTACTTAACCAGAATACTAACTGCTAACTTGAAAGACTGTTCAACAGCTAAAAAATCACAGCAGTGACTCAGAGCCAAACTGAAAAGACAGCAATGAAAGTATGATCTATTCAAGAGAGGATGCAATGTGAAAATAAAATACAGTCCTGTTCTTTCTGGCACTGAATCTTTGAGAGATAATGGGTAAAAAGAGGGAATATGTTGCAAGGACATAATCCACAATCCTGTAAGGAAAACATCAATTTGGTGGTGCATATAAAGTAAGGATCCTGAACGTACTGATCTTACTCACGGATCACAGTAAGCACGGCCCACTACTACTTTCAACACTCATGTACAAAAGACCCACCAATGAAACAAGAAAAAGCGTGCTGTAACCACTCTCATATATCCAAGCATTTTGACACATGTCACTGTCTTAATCGAAAAGCACCTTACTCATATGGTACTCACATGAACCCATAAGATAGTGTCTTGATTTTATTTTATTGATCGTATCTCAGCCCCTGAAACACTTAAAATAAATATTAAGATAATGAATTAAAACATACCCTCATTGTGGCCAGAAAATTGCATAGATTAATGTGTCCTTAGTCACTGCATTAAAGGGGGTAAAGGAGAATTTACAAGAGCCCTGAGCTTATCCACTGGTTCACGTGTCAGCTGTCACTCACGAGCTATGGGCCCATGGCTAAGTCACAATCTTTCAAGACCTCGATTTCTTCATATAAAATGGGAATAAATCTATCTGAACTATCTACTTTCCTGAGTTATTGGTAATAACAATTAAGACAGTGCATATTCAAAGGTGTTTCGAAAACTGCAAAGCATTATAAATTCAAGGCATTCTGATTATTTGATTCTTTCTATGGTATCTTTTAAACAGAGTAGGCATTCTATATCTGTTGAACTGAACTGAATTGAATTGAAACAAAGAATACTCAGAAGGAAAGGAAATTTTTAACAGTCATGACTAAAAGAGCTGGTGGATTGGGTTTCTTAAACTCCAGAGCCTTTTCTACGGAACCCTGTGATTTAAAAATATTTGTCCCATGCCCATTTTAAAGAATAATTTAAGAAGTGAATAGAATTGCTAAGTTCATATGTATGCATACGCACACATGCACACCCACACATAAAATGTCTCAGAAAATTATCAGTATTCAAAAACCCTAAATGAAGAGGGAACGTAGAAAGAAAACAAGAATTATAAAAGAATACTTTATAACTACACAGAGGAATAGCAAGAAGGAAACAAATAAACCCTTTGAAGTGAAACTAGGTGACAAAGAAAATCAATACTACTTGCGACAGGGACTCAAACTCATTTTACAGTTTAAATATGTAAAATGTAAACAACTGATGAATTGGGAACAAAGAATATATAAAAAGTTCCTTATATTATTATTGCAATTTTTCTCTAACTTTAAAATTACATAAAAATTCAAAATAAAAACTTCTCAAACAAACTGATTCGATTAAAAATCATCAATGGATACTAAATCTAGGCGGGGAAAGTTTGGTTTGAAATGCAAAGTCACAAAGTTTCCACCCACAACTGCTTGTTAGTTACAAAAGAAAGTAAGTTGTTACCCAGCAAAGAAAACAAAGCCAGAGATCAAAATTAATATCACCCCAAAGCGGCAAACAATTATTCTGTGCCTCTAGCTGTGATACCCTGCAAAGAACACAACATCATTTATGTACCTTTCTAGCCAAAAAATCATAACCCCAATTTGATTATGAAGAAACAAAAGAAAAATAGAGGAACATCAGGAAAAATAAGTGACACGTACACTTCAAAACCATAAATGTCCTAAAAAACAAAGAAAAGGTGAGAAAGAAGTCATTCCTTACATTGTATATAACATACCACTATATTATTGGCTGTGTCTCTAATTGGCACTAGTAATAGAAATATGAATAAGCAAAATCCCATTGCATAGGTGAAAACTGTGTAGTATACTACTGAATCATTATCCCTTTGTGACTCATAACTAAGAAAAATACAACAGTCATCAATATTTTAATTACACATAAAACAAGAAAATCTAGTATAGAATTTTGACTTATATTAGCTCGACTATATTTGCTTCTATTTAAAATAAAATTTTGCCTTGTGTACAGCAGATACTTGTCTATAATACCAGTAACCATTTTAATATTTATTTTATTTCATACTCAGATTTAAATCTGAGAGTACTTATACCTTAATCATCATCCTAGATTTAAATGTCACCAGAATAATGTAAAACACAAGAAAAATAAGACACTGACATTATTAATGTTTTTCAACCCAAGCCAAACTGTTTAAATGATAGTTTTTACACATCTCACTAACATTACTTCTTACCTGACATTACTAAGATGTCAGTTCAAACTATGACTTAAAAAATATATACATATGACTTCATTCTATCTCATATTTCCACGTAATGACCTCAACATAAGCTTAAATTCTCATAAGTGCTTTGTAAACCACAATTCTAAGCTCACACAAGATCAGCCAAAATTATGATTATATTAACCCTTTTAAATGGAAAAAGAAAATGTAAAGTTTTACACCAGATTTTAACTAGTGGGGTGCTCTAAAAGAGTAGTCACTGTTTGGACCATACAACACAGTAAAAAATACTTTTATGTTGCAAACTGATATACACATCCCAAAGTTCCACAGAAAAATTTTCACCTGGAGCCATGTTCTTTAACAAGCTTTATTATGTTTCATTTTGAAAATGCTATTTGGAAACCCTCTAAACTGATTTCATTACCCAATGAACCACTAACATTTCAGGCTATCTATAGTTAGAAAAATACTACTCAGAAATACTGAATGAGTTTTAGGAGCTATATGTGTAGGTATTCATGAAACATTTTATTATTTATCATAATAAATCATGAAAACATAAAATTAGAGCTGTAACTGTTAAAATAGAAAACACTATCTATATTCTATTGCTATAAGCCACATTTACTTTGTAACTAGAAAATACCATAAGCAGAAATTTCATTTCCGTATGGCTCATTACAGAAACTATACACCTCTATTTACTCTAATGAAATACAAAAATTAGGTAGTTGACTAAATGTTTCATATAAGAACATAAACCTATTTGTAAAGCTCAGCTAAATACTTGCTCCACAAATTTTTTCTTAACCACTTCTGACTTCGATGATTTTTTTCCTCTAAATCTGCTTAATTCTATGAAGTTCCCAATTTAGGAAAGTGACTTCTGGTATCAAGGACTATGCACCTGAAAAAAAAAAATCTTTCCACAAACAACATCTACAAACTCAACAAAATACAAAGAACAACTATCTGAGGGCTCTTATAAGGAAAAAAAGCACATAGATTTTGGAGAATCAAAACAATGCAACGTTAGCAGCCATGCACCAAAGAAGAAATCGAAGAGAACTAAAAGAACTACTTTGCAACAAATTAAATTGAAAATACAGCACACCAAAAGATATGGGATGCCACAAAAGCAGTTCTAAGAGAGAAGTTCATATCAGTAAGTGCCTGTATCAAGAAACAAAAAAGATCTCAAACAACCCAACTTTCTTTATACCTCAGCTGGAAAAAGAACAAACAAAACCCAAAGTAAGTAGAAAGATGGAAAAAAAATATATTAGAAATAAATAGAAACTAAAAATACAATAAAAAAAGATCAAACTAAAAGCTAAGTTTTTTTTAATTTGTTTATTATGTTAGTCACCATACAGTACATCATTAGTTTTTAATATACTGTTCCATGATTCATTGTTTGAGCTGAGTTTTCTTGAAAAGATAAACAAACATTAAGAAACCTTTAGCTAGACTCACCAAAAAAAAGGGGCAGGGAGAAAATAATCAAAATCAGAAATGAGAGAGGAGACATTACAACTAATACCACAGAAATACAAAAGACCATAAAAGAATGCTATGAACAATTACATGCCAACAAACTGGACAACCTATAAGAAACAGATAAATTACTAGAAACATACAACCTATCAAGATTGAATCGCAAATAAATAAATAAGTAATCTGAGTAGACAAATTCCTAATAAGGAGATTGAATCACTAATCAAAAATCTTCCAACAGACAAAAGTCCAGGGCCAGATGGCTTCACTGGTGAATTCTACCAAATATTTATAGAAGAATGAATACCAGTCCTTCTCAAATTCTTCCAAAAACAAAAGATGACGGAACACTTCCAAACTCATTTTACAAGGCCAGCATTAGCAATACAAAAACCAGACAAGGGTGCCACAAGAAAAGAAAATTACAGGCCAATATCGTTGATAAACTCTGATGCAAAAATCCTCAACAGAATATTACCAAACCAAATTCAACAATACATTAGAAGGACCATACACCAAAAGTGGGATTTATTCCAAGGATGCAAGAATGGTTCAACACCCAATCATCAATCAATATGCTATTACCACATTAAGAAAATCAAAGATAAAAATCATATAATCATCTCAATAGATGCAGTAAAAGCATGTGACAAAATTCAACATGCATTTATGATATAAAAAAAAACCTCTCAAAAGACTGGGTACAGGGAGAACATACCTCAACATAATAAACGCCAGGTATGTCAAGCCCACAGGTAACATCATACTCCATGGTGAAAGTTGAATGCTTTTCCTCTAAGATCAGGAACAAGACAAGGATGGCCACTCTTGCCACTTTTACTCAACAAAATATTGAAAGCCCTAGCCAGCACAATTAGGCAAGAAAAAATAATTAGCATCCAAATCAGAAAGGAACATGTAAAACTGCCAGTGCAAATGGCAAGATTTTATAGATAGAAAATCCTAACAACTCCACCAAATAACTCTTGGAATTAATAAATGAATTCAATAAAGCTGTGTGATACAAAATCAACATATAAAAATTTACTGCAATTCTATACACTAATAATGAACTATCAGAAAGAAATTAAGAAGACAATCCCATTTAAAATTGCATCAAAAGAATAAAATACCTAGGAATAAATTTAAACAAGGAGGTGAAAATTGAAAATTTCAATACATTGAAAATCACAAGACACCGATGAAAGGAAATGAAGACACAAAGATATGGAAAAATAGTCCATGCTTGTGGATTAGAAGAATCAATACTGTTAAAATCTCCATTCTACCCAAACAATCCTTAAATTCACTGCATTCCCTACCAAAATCCCAATGGTATTTTTCACAGAAATAAAACAAACAATCCTAAAATTTGTATGGAATCAGAGAAGACTCCAAATAGACTCCAATCTTGAGAAAGACCAAAGCCGGAAGCAACATGCTTCCTGATTTCAAACTCTATTAAAAAGTTATAGTAATCGAAACATGGTATTGGCATAGAAACAAACACATAGACCAATGAAACACAAAAAAAAGTCCAGAAATAAGTGCATACATATATGGTCAATTAATTTACAACGAAGAAGCCAAAAAAGTACAATGGAGAAAGTCCAATCTCTTCAATAAACAGTGTTGGGAAAACTGAACAGTGCACTCAAAAGAATGAAACTGGAGCACTATCTTACACCACACACAAAAACTAACTCAAAATTAATTAAAGACTTGAGCATAAGACATGAAACCTAGAAAAAACATAAAGGTAACCTCACTCTTGGTGAGGAATTTTTGGATTTGACACCAAAAGCGAATGTAACACAAGCAAAAATATACTAGTGGGACTAAAACCAAAAATCTTATGCACAGCAAAGGAAACCATCAGCACAATGAAAACACAACCTACCAAATGGGAGAAAACATTTGCAAATCACGTATCTGATAAGGAGTTAACATCCAAAATATATAAGAACTCATAAAACTCAACTGCAAAAAAATAATCTGTTTTAAAAATGAGCACATGTATAAGTAGACATTTTTCCAAAGAAGACATACATATGCCCAACACATACATGTAAAGGCATTCAACCTCTCACCTGTTGGAATGACTATCAAAAACACAAGAAATAACAAGTGTTGGTGAGGATGTGGAGAAAAGGGAACCTTTGCATACTTTTGATGAGAATGTAAACTGGAACAGCTGCCATGGAAAACAATACGGAGGTTCCTCAAAAAATTAAAAATAGAACTACCATATGATCCAACAATCCCACCTTTGGATATTTATCTGAAAACACTGACTCAAGAAGATACCCATAACCCCATGTTCACTGCAGCAATATTTACAATAGCCAAGATGTGAAAAGAACATACATGTCCACAGACCAACGAACGGCTCAAGAAAATGAGACACACACAGAGGAATATTATTATTCCATTACAAAGAAAAGAAGAAAATTCTGCCATTTGCAACAACATGGGTGAACTCAGGGCATTATATAAAGTGAAATAAGTCAGACTCAGAAAGACACACCATATGATTTCACTTATATGTGGAATCTAAAGAAACCAACAACCACCAAACCCACTGCTACAAAGAAAAGACTGGTGGTTGCCAGAGGTAGAAGGCCATGGGGGGAGGCAGGTGGGTGAAATGAATGAAGGTAATCAAAAGGTACAAACTTGCGGTTACCAAATAAATAGGTCTTGGAGATATAATGTACAGCATGGTGACTACAGTTAATACTACTCCATCATATACGAAAGTATCTAAGAGAGTATATCTTAAGAGCTCTCATCACAAGAAAAACAACTGCTAACTATGTGTGGTGATGGACGTTAACTAGACTTACTGTAGTGATTACTTCACAAGATATACAAATACTGAATCATTACACACCTGAAGTGTATATAATGGATATAATGTTAGAGGCCAACGCGATCTCAGTTTTTAAAAATGACACAACTACATGCTGTCTGGAGAAAAACACTTTGAAGATAAAGACATGGGTAGTTTGAAAGTTAAATGATGGAAAAAGATGTATCGTGCAAACATTAATCAAAACAAAGCAGGGAGGGCTATAAAATTATCTGAGACAGAGAAGGACATTAAGTAACAATAAAAGGACCAATACGCCAAGACATAGCAATGCTGAAGGTCTTGGGGCTGCAATACATATCAAGCAAAAATAGACAGAACTAAAAGAACTAGACAAATCCACAACTAAAGTTAGAGACTTCAAAACTTGTTTCTCAGCAACTGATAGAATAACTAGACAGAAAATCACAAGGCTATAAAGAATTCAACATCATCAACCAAAAGAATCTAATTGATATTTATAGAACCCTTCACTCAACAACAGCAGAATACATATTCCTTTAAAACACCCAAAAACGTATACCAAGATAGACCACATTCTGGGCCATAAAACATACGCCTTAACAATTAAAAATAATTGAAATCATACAGGATGTGTTATCTGACCACAATGGTACTAAACTAGAAATAAATAAAAGAAAGAGGAAAATTTCCAAACACTTGGAAGCTAAACATCACACTTTTAAATAATCAGTGAGTCTCAAGGAAAACCCAAATATATATTGAACTACTTGAAAATAAAAAACACAATGTATCAAAATTTGTAGGATACAGCTAAAGCAGTGCTGACAAGAAAATTTAAAGTACCAAATACTTAAATTTGAAAAGAGGAAAAATCTCAAATCAGTGATCTAAGACCTCAAAAACCACAGGCAAAACAATTAACCTCAACCAACTCACACACCTTATGTAAAATTTAATGCAAAAGGGGGATCATGGGGATGCCTGGGTGGCTCAGTCAGTTAAGTGTCTGCCTTGGGCTCAGGTCATGGTGCCACGGTCCTGGTATCAAGTCCCACATTAGGCTCCCTGCGCAGCGGGTGGTCTGCTTCTATCCCTACCCTACCCCCTGCTCATGCTCTGTCTCACTTTCTCTCAAATAAATAAATAATCTTTTTAAAAGGGGGGGGATCATGGACTTAAATAAAAAATATAAAACCACAAACTTCTTAGAAAAAAAAAGCAACTAAGCCAAGAGTGCTTAAATGGTCTAGGACAGGGGAAAAAGTTCTGAGACACGACACTAAAAACAAAACCCACTCCAAGAAAAAGTGGTAATTTGGTCTTCAACAAAATGAAAAATTTTTGCTCTGCAATCGACCCTAATTAAGAGGATGAGAAGTAGACTACAGACTGGTAAAAAAGATCTGCTAAACATGTATCTGAAAGGATAACTCTTTAAAATACAGAAACAACTCTCAAAACTTAATAGTTAAAAAAAAAAAGAGGAATCCAATTAGAAAATGTGCAAACGGCCTAGAGACATCTCCCTGAAGAGGATATACAGATGGCAAAACAAATACAAGAAAAAATGTTCAACATCATTAGTTATCCAAGAAATGCAAATTAAAGCCACAATGAGATATCACTGCACACCTATCAGAACAATCACAATAAAAAATAGAGACAACTCCAAATGCTGGAAAGGATGCAGAGGAAGTGGATCCTTCATACACTGCTGATGAGAATGCAAAATGATACAGCCACTCTGGAAAACTGAAAGTTTCTGATAAAACTAAATCTCTACCTACCTTACCACCCGGAAATTGCACTCATGAGTATTTATTCTAGAGAAATAAATACTTATGTCCATGCAAAAACATAAACATAAATATCCATGGCAACTTCATTTGCAACCAAAAAAACTGAAAACAACTCATATCTTTCAAAAGCTAAGTACTTAATTAATCTGTTTTTTATATATGCCAGGGAATACTACATAGCAATAAAAAGGAATGAATATTTAATACCTCTAACAACAAGAGGGGAGTTTGGGTCGCTCGGTTGGTTAAGCATCTGACTCTTGATTTCAGCTCAGGTCATGATCTCAGGGTCATGAGATCAAGCCCTGTGTTGGGCTCTGCGCTTAGGGAGGAGGAGTCTGCTTGTGATTCTCTCTCTATCTCTCTCAGTCCCTCCCTCCACCTCTATCTCTCAACAAAACAAAACATTCTAACAATCAGAATGCATACCCAGAGAATTACGGTAAGTGGAAAAAAAAAAAGTCAACCCAGAACACTGCATACTGTATGATTCCATTTATATTACACTTCTTGAAATCACAGAAACTATAGAAGTACAGAAGAAATTAATGATTGCCTACAGGGTGTGCGGTGGGCATGAGAAGGAAGTTGGTATGGCCATAAAAGGTAACATGAGACCCCTCCCCCCCAAAATAAAAGGTAAAATGAAAGAACCTTGTGGTAATGAAAATGTTCTGTATCTTGACTGTATGAATGTAACTGTCCTGCTTGTGATGTCTCACTATAGTCATGCAAGATGTTATCACTGGGGGAAACTGGGTGAAGGATACATGGGATCTCTCTGTATTACTTCTTCCTACTGCGTGTATATCTATCATTATCAAAAGGCTAATTCACTTAAAAGAGGAACAGCATAAAGAGGAGACAGATGATTAATAATTGTACATAATTACAGAAATTCTGCTAAATTCGTATTTACACCTCATTCTTAGGTACAAGATTACAGCATTTAAAGAAAACCTACGGCTCTATAAGGTACCTATAATTCTAAGTGGCTTTTCCATATTCTTTGTTTCCAAAAATTACACGTATAAAAATGAAGCATGAGATAAGAACTTCTTCCACATCTTTCACACAGGGGAAAGGGGAATTTTTCAATTCAGTGTAATATGTTTAATAAGGTTAGCTTCTTTGAAGCATTTCTCATTATAAATATGTATCACCAAGAAAGCAATACCTGCTGGGAAAATCAATTTCTGGATATATAAAAGGTCATATTCATGATCCCTCAATAACAGCACGGGGATATGTATGTATATGCAATTAATCTTTGTTTAAAATGATAGAGTCAGAGTAACTTTTACATTTGTCTAAAACAGAGAAGTTTCCACTTTTTCCATTATTATGTATGGAGATTTATTTCCTCAGGCAATAGAGGCCAAAGGACACAAGATGGACACTACTGATCAAGGAGTACATTTCCCTGGAAATATTCTGTATACCAGTAAGAGTATACAGATGATTATTTCTCAATTATTTACCTTCTTTGGAAAGCAAATGCTACCAACTATGAAGGAGGTACTTATTATCAGCTCAAAAAGATTCATTGATCAAATTAGCAAAATGTTACACAATCTATCATTTGGAGCCTCTCCAGGAGATCCCAAATTTTATTCCCCATTTTTAAGGTGGTTGTGCCCAATTTACAATGTTGGATTCTAAAACATCTCCTGTGGAACTCAGAATGAATTTACAAATAGAATAACATTATAAATGGTGATTAAATTACAAAGTAATTTAAGAGAAGAAATGCAAGTGGTTCCCTACTTTTGTCCTAACTGGAGGGAGTACCAAAAATTCAAAACATAACAAAGTGGTCCTGTCACCCAATGGGTAGTAACAAGTAATATTTTAGGATTAAGACCAATCTTCAATTTCCAGCATTTTATCTGTGTGGTTTTCTTAAATATTATATACAGAGGTATCAGCCTAAACACAAGTATTCAATTTGAGAAAAAACTTACTGCTTTCAGGATACTAATGATTCCTATCTTTATGTAAATTTCATTAAGAAACCTCCACTTCTTAACAAGAGAATCCAACTTTCATCCTGGTTTTCTATTCATTTTTAAATAATAATGGCAAAATGATGATAAAAAAAGACTGGCTTTGTGCAAATGGAAAAAAACAAAAACAAAAACAAAGTTACCATTAACTGAGATGGAAAAACTAGGGTAATAGTTTCAAGAGGAACGATCCAAGGATCAGTTTATTTATTTTTTTAATGTTAAGTCTGAGATGTCTATTAGACATCCAATGAAATTATCAAGTAGGCAGGCTCAGGCGAGAGAAAAATATTTTCATAAACTATCATTTAAACCCTGACACCTAGATGAAATTGCCAGGGAAGGTACAAAAGAAAATAGAAGAGAACCAGGGACTGAGTCCTGGCACTATGCAAAATTTTGGAAACGAGAAAGTAGCAAACATGACTACAGAAAGCAGCCAGAATGAAGAAAAATCAAGAAGTATGGATCTGCCTTTTATACCAGCTTAGGTTCTGGTGACAATCAGAAATGAATAAACTCACAATCTTTGTCATCAAAGTTCCTAGTCTAGTGATGAAGACAAATATGTACAAAAACAATTTTGATGTAACATGACATCATGTACATAGAAAATCCCAAGTAATCTACAAAAAAGCTCAGAAACTAGTGCATGATTTTAGGAAAGTTGTGGCACACAAGATTATTGTGAAAAATCAACAGTATTTCAAGATAATAGAAACAACTAGAAAATATCAGAAACGCAATCCCATTTGTAGTAGCAACCAAAATCATGCCAATGCATAGTGTCATGGTCTGTTCCAGCTGCTATGACAAAATACAATAAACTACATAGCTAATTAATAATAATAAATATTTCTCACAGTTCTGGAGGCTGGATCAGCGTGCCACCACAGTGGGTTGAGGGCCACTGACTTCTCTTCGTGTTCTCAATGGCAGAAGGAGGTAAAGCAGCTCTCTGGTTCCTTTTATAAGAGCATTAATCCACATAGTAGGGATCTGCCCCCATGAATTAATACCCTCCCAAAGGCCCCACCTCCTAATATCATGGCCTTGAAGGTTATATTTCAACTTACATATTGTCAGAAGACACAAACATTCAGTCTATAGCACAGGGGTACACTTTAACAAAATCTGTGTAAATCCTGGTCACTGAAAAATTACAAAAGTTACTGGAGTAAATTAAAGAAGGTACCAGTATATGGAGATATATATACCATGTTCATGAATTGAAAGTCTTAATATTGTTAAAATGTCAGTTCTACCAAAAGTGACCTACAGATTTAGGGCAATCCAATGAAATTCCCAGCAGGCATAGTCTATAGAAATTAATAAGGTGGTTCTAAAATTTAAATGGATGGAAATGACCTAAAAGAGCCAAAGCAGTTTTCTCTCTTTTTTTTTAATTTGGAAAAGCTATACTACCTAACTTCAAGATTTATTATAAAGCCACAGCAATAAAGATAATGGGCCACTGGCAAAAGAACAGAAATACAGACCCATCAATTGACTTCTGACATAGATGCCAAGGTAAATGATGCTAGAACTAGCTATCTAAACAGAAAGAAAATTAACAACCCCTTCCTAACACCAACACAGAAATGAACTCAAAATGGATCACAGACCCAAATGTAACTGCTGAAACCACCAAACTTCTAGAAGAAAACACAAAAGAAAATCTTTTGTGATCCTGGGATAGGCAAAGATATTAGATAGAACATTAAAAGCATTAACCGTAAAAGAAAAAAATTATAACTTGGACTTCGCCAAAATTAGAAATTCCATTCTTTAAATGTCATCATTAAGAAAAAGGAAAGGCAAGCCACCAGCTGATAAAATATTCACAATAAATACCTTGAAAAAGGACTTGTATCCAAACTATATCAAGGATTCTTATCACTCAATAAGAGTAAGACAAGGAAATCTATACCAAAAAAATAGGCAAAGATTTGAACAGATCATTCACAAAAGAAGATACACAAATGGCCAATAAACACATAAAAAGATATGCAACATTTTTATGTTCACTATCCTTACACCTATTAGAAGGACTAAAGTTTAAAAGACTGGCAATACCAAGTGTTGACCAATATGTGAAAAAAATGACTGGTTGGAATGTAAACTAGTAAAACCAGTCTGGAAAACTATTTGGTCATTACAGCTACCCCATCAATCCACCACTAAGTATTCTTCCAAGACAAATGAAAAGATATGTCCAGCGTGCCTGGGTGCCTCAGTCAGTTAAGCGTCTGCTTTCAGCTCGGGTCATGATCTCAGGGTCTCGGGACTGAGCCCCACATTGGGGGGGGGGTCTCCCTGCTCAGCGGGGAGTCTGCTTCTCCCTCTCCCACTCCCCCTATTTATGCACTCTCTCTCACAAATAAATAAATAAAATCTTAAAAAGAAAAGATATGCCCATATAACAACGTAAACAGGAGTATTAAAAAATTTATTCAAAACAGCCCAAAACCAGAAATAGCCCAAACATCAGTGGTTTCCTCAGGCCAGGGTTAGGTAAAAGGAAGCAGTTTACACTATGTAAATTATAATGTAATAACATTATGTTTAAAAGAACAGTGTACTAAAAGTTGTAACAGAAGAATGTACAGATGCAACAGGAACACATGTCCAGCTGCCCGTTCCCACCACTCTCTTTGTCATCCTCTAGTCATTGGCAAGAACAGGGGGCAATAAGCCTCTAAAGACTAAATGACACAACTGCTTGCGTCCTACAGAAAGAAGCCTCAGTTGTGACATCTCTAAGTACACGAAGACAATGCCAGGACCTCAGAGATGACTATTATGCAACATGATATCCACATTACACAGATGTGAGTATACAACCACATATCACAAGATGCAGATAAATGTCCTGAATTAATATTACAGCTATCCTGCACCCAGGTGATGGCCCCCCTCAACAAAACATACCGCATAAATGACACCACAAAGGGCTACACGTTAGGCCATCTCCAGAAGACATCGAAAATCCAAAAGTGACTAAACCAAAGCTCTTCTTTAATGCTGATGCTACACCAAATCATAATAAAAGGTACAAATGTTTTACTACAAATATCACAACTTAGGGATACTCCCTAACCTATATCCTTTTTTTTTTTTCCTAATCTATATAAAGGTTCAGATGCCACTAAAGTCAACCTAGTCTCACTGCGAGAGTGGCATGGAATTTCATCATACTCTTTGACTCACCGACGTGACCAGAATACCTAATCATAGTCTTCACATCCAAGCTGGAAAGTGATGAGGGAAAACATCAGTGAACCATCCTTCAAACTGTTGGCCCCCTCTGCCTACCAAGAACATATGAAAATGATAGAGCTAGTCTGAGGACACTGTAATGTCATTCAACTAATGCTCTCACAATTGGCAACACTCTGAGAAAGTACATCAACTCGATTTAACAATCTTTGAATACTATGCATATAATAAGACTCATTTTCCTAACAGCACAGTTTTTGGCATTAGTAAAATCTTTATTTAATTTGTTAATGGTTCTGGTTTTAGGCAATTATTTATAAAGCAGAGAACACATTTCTGTTTCAAAGAAGACTGATTAAGGGTCTCTTAGATCTAAAGCTCTTTAAACTGATTGCTGCAATACAGCTAATGACATCACCTTGTTTTCCTGGAGAATCTCCGTTTCGAGCTAAAGCCATTCTTTCTCTAGTTCCACTTTTAAAATGGAAAAAATGTAAATGGTTGAGTCAAGGATTCCACCAAAATTCAAGAGTCGTGAAATAAATGAACCACAAAAGGTTCACTAAGTGAAAACACAAAAAAATACTGGGAGGGGTGCCCAGCTGACTCAGTCAAAAGGGCGTGCAACTCTTGATCTTGGGATCATAAGTTCAAGCCCCACGCTGGGGGTACAGATTACTTAAAATAAATAAACAAACCTAAAAAAAAAAAAAGAACAATACTGAGGAATAGGGGCTCCCGGGTGGCTCAGTCAGTTGACTGACTCCTGGTTTCAGCTCAGGTCATGATCACAGAGTCATGAGATTGAGCCCCGTGACAGACTCCCCGCTCAGCATGGAGTCTCCTTGAGATTCTCTCTCTTCGTCTCCCTCTGCTCCTTCCCCGACCTGTGCTCTCCCTTTCTCTAAATAAATAAGTAAATTCTTAAACAAACAAACAAAAAAACCTAGGGAATAAAAAAATATATAATCCACACCCCCTTCTTATTTGTTCTTTCTCCCCCATTAAGTACAAATATCCTCTTATTAGAAAACCTAATAAACTGCACTTCAAAATAGCACAATTTGTAAAGCAGACATATTGTGCATTTACTCATTCAACAACAATTTATTAAGAACCCACTATCCTCCAAGGGCTATTTAACGTAATGGAAATACAATAGTGAACAAATGCTCTTGTGGAGCTTACAGTTCAGTAATAGAGATAGAAAATTAAAAAAAATAAACATGTAACATGCCAGATGGGAATAAATGTTATGTTAAAAAAAGTGAAGTAAGAAAGTATCATAGACATGTGGGCCCTTTTCACTATGATGATCAGGGCAAGACTCAATGACAAATGTGACATTAGAACAAACAGCTGGAAAAGGGAATACACCTCCAGGAGAAGAGCTTCTGAAGTAAAGAGACTGGATGTGACCAAAGTCAGGCAGGTGAAGGACGTTAGGATGTGAAGGTCGACAAGAGAAAGTAGTGGGCTGGGGGGTAAGATCATGAAGAACCTTAAAAGCAATCATAAGAAATTTGATTTCTATTGTAAAATGCATGGAAAGCCTTTGGTGGATATGGAGCAAAGGAGGGAGAGAATAAGATTTAGAATTTTAAAAAATCACCTTTATAGAGTTCTTAATCTGGTAATGGTAGGAACAGTTTATACCACATTACCCTCTTTACAAGTAAAAATTATAACCACTAGACAAAATATTTTATTTTTTTATTATTTTTTAGACACTGGGGGAGGGGCACAGGGCAAGGGAGAGAGAAAATCCTGCTGCTCAGCACAGAGTCCCACATGGGGCTTGAAATCGCGACCCTGAGCTCAGGACCTGAGTCAAAATCAAGAGCCAGATGCTTAACTGACTGAGCCACCCAAGCGCCCCTAGACAAAACATTTTAAAAACAATGATTTGAAAACATTGGAAAACGACTAAAAGCAGATAGAAGTTAAGGGAATAACTCATTTAGGACGAGAACCACACAAGGTGACAGATTCACATTTATATGAGTTTCCCCAATCCATGAAGCATGGCTTGCTCAGACAAAGGGAAAGCCTCAGATTTCGCTGGATGGGTCAGCAAACCCATAAAACCCAGCAGTATTGACCCAAGAAAAATTAAAATATATATCCACAAAAAGACGTGTGCACAAATGTTCACAACAGCCTTATTCACAATAGCCAGAAACTGGAAACAACCCAAAGGTCCTCGACAGCAGTATGGATAAACAAACTGAGATATTTTTATAGGATGAACTACTACTCAGTGACAAAAAAAAAAAAAAGGATGGCTACAAGTAACAATGTGAATGAATCCAAAAAAATACTATGTTAAGAAATATGAGTCAGACACATTTATTTGTGTCCATTTACAATGAGTCCAAGAACAGACAACACCCATCTACGGTGATAGAAAGTGAGGCCAAGAGTGCAGGAATCAACACGGGGCATTTTCTAGGCAATGACAATTTATTTTGCTATGGATGGTGATTAAATGGTTGTATATAATTTCTGAACTCATAAACTGAACTCTTAAAACCTGTGCATTTTACTACAGGTAAATTGTATTTCAATAAAAAGCAATAAATAAATCTAGCATCTTTTAAACCTCACAAACATTTATATTCAGTCAATCCCAGCACATGGAAAAAATATGCCTTTCACTTGATAACATGCCAACAACTAAACAACAGAGGCAGAAATTCGACTTGTATGTGGAATATGATTAAACAAAATACCTTTCTTATAAATGCAAGTGACAATGTTAAGAAGTATTTAAATCTAGAAGAAGTGTTCAAATACACAGTCACAAATATATACTGTGTTACAAGATTCAGCTGCATGAAGTATGCTTTTCCTGCCCTCTTTATATAAAGCTATTCATCCATCCTTAGAATTCCAAAAGAAATGAAATAGTATGGCTATTAAAGAAAATGCTAAAGCAAAATAATACAGTAAATTTTACAAATATCAAATCCAAATGTCTAATTTCTTATACGCCATACAGAAAACAGATATTTAATAACACTTAACAATAAAGTGGATTGGACTACAAAGGCTTAAAGGGGATATATTTTTAAGAATGTTAAATGAACATTAGAAACATTAGCTATCCATTTTTAAATGGAGATTTCTCAAGAACATGCAAGAAGATACGATGAAATTTCACCAGAGTGTACAATGAAATGAGTAAATATGAATAAATTTGCCATGTAATTGATAAAGTTAAGAATACTCTTAATAGGAGAAATTCACATTTAACCTACTTCAAACAAATTTAAGTGTCAAATAAGTATTTAAAAACTCCCTAACATATAAATGCTTTTTTAAAAAAGGAACAGGCTACTTGGAGTGCTTAAAATATGTCTCACATCTATTTCTCATCATCACATCTGTTACTGAGGAGTAGAGTTAATTTGTAATGTAAAATTATTTGGGAAGGAAAATTATATCATTAATATAAAAATATTCTATAATATCACAGGACACAGAAAAACCATGCAACTAACACCTAGGTGTTACAGCTTAATGGGTTTGGGTGTGATTACTTGTGTCAAATCCCAGCTCCTGCCACTTTAAGGTCTCAGAAAAAAGACAAATAAGTCAATAATATCTGAAAGGTAAGTTTTCACATTTAGTAGAATAGGAATATATGTAAGAGAACTCTAAACAGAATGTTAGGAGTAAAATTGAATACAGGATTCGAGTTCTGTCCAAAGGGAAATTCACAATTTAATAAATGTTTTAACACAGGCATTATAACAAAAATGAAGAGAAAGCCCTCTTAGGAGGACACAGGCAATGCTGATTAGAGGGAAGAAAACAAAACGCAAGTAAGTGGTGGTGACATTTCAGTCTCAAGTCTCCAAAGAGATTAAGTATATTTTAAAAGAAAAGTGAGATGGGATAAAATTTTACAATTCCATCAATCATATCTGGCAAAAAGCTACCATTAAGATTAGTTTTCAATCTGCCCTCACTTACTATATCTAAACAATAAAAGATGAAAACGGGTGTTTTTAAAAAATGAAGTTAAAATTAAGTGCCTACAATTTTTAACATATTACTTAATTGAATCTGACTCTTTGAATTTAGAATTATTACCCAGAGATGTCCCCTTGCAAGAACTGCACAGGGAGTTCAGGCGAGTGAGCCCCTAAATTACCCAAAACAACAGTCATTGTAAATATACCTTTGATTCATTACCTAGGTAGTCTCTGCCATATATTTTTGTTGCAATTTAAATGACGGGCTCTATTTTCACACATAGCCTGAATAGTTATCAGAGCCAAAAAGGAAGAGAGCATTCGAGCTGCTGGAGCCAGCATGACTGAAAAGGAACAAGGCTTCAGAAACAGAACCGATTCTCATGTCAGCTTCACCACAGACCAACTGGGGGGAGGTGGTAAAGTTACACTTTATAAGGGTTTATTTTCTTCCTTTGCAAAGATATCGTACATACATATAAAACTATGTAAACCACACTGGCACAAAAAAGTTGTACCTGACACAGGAAAACTGTGGGAGCTAACATCTAGGTGGAAGTATCACATGATGGCGGAGGAGTGTGACAACTGTGTCAAATCTCAGCTCCACCACCTGCTCAGCTGCATGATCCTGAACCAGTTATTTAATCCTTCCAAGCATCAATTTTATTTTCAACACAAACTCTAACATTAAAAGGTTTTACAAGATGCAAAACAGTCGAGTATCTGGCCCACAGTAAACACAAGAAATGTTTGCTATGATCCTAAGAAAGAAGAACAAAGCTGGAGGTATCACACTTCCAGATTTCAAGATATACTGCAAAGCTGTGGTAACCAAAACAGTATGATACTGGCACAAAAACAGACACGGAGATCAACGGAACAGAACAGAGAGCCCAGAAAGCAACCCACGCTCATATGGTCAACTAATCTATGACAAAGGAGGCGAGGACATACAATGGGGAAGAGACAGTGTCTTCAATACGGGGCACCGAGCAAGCTGGACAGCGACATGCAAAAGGATGAAACTGGACCACTTTCTTAGACCATACACAAAAATAAACTCAAAATCCATTAAAGACCTAAATGTGAAACATGAAATCATAAAATTTCTAGAAGAAAACATGGCCAGTAAATTTCTTTGACATCAGCCACAGCCATATTTTCTTTTTAGATGTATCTCTTTAGGCGAGAGAAACAAAAGCAAAAATAACTCCTGGGCTCCCTGTCCAATGGGGAGTCTGCTTCTCAATCTCTCCCCCCCACCCACCCCTAACCCTGCTCGTGCTCTCTTGCTCACTCACTCTCTCTCTCAAACTAAAATAAATAAAATCTTTTTTAAAATTAATTAATTAATTATTGGAAACAAGACAGGATGTTTGGTCTTATGAGTCCTACTTAACATCATATTAGAAGTCCTACTCAGTGCAATAGGGCAAATAATAAAAAGCTGAACAAAACAAAAGCTGAACACACTGGCAAAGAAGAAATAAACTGTCTCTATTCACAGACAATATAACTATCTATAAAGAAAATCACAAGGAATCCACAAAAAATCTTCTGTAACTAATTAATGAGTTTACCAAGGTTATAGAATACAAGGTCAATACACAAAGTCAATTGTGTTTCTACTACTATACTGCTACACTAGCAATAAACAACTAAAAACCAAAATCTTAAAAACAGTACCATTTACAACAACTCCAAAAACAAGAAATACTCAGGCACAAGTCTAATAAAATATGTGCAGGATCTATATGCTGAAAAATGAACAAAACTGACACAAGAAATCAAAGAGAACCTAAATAAATGGAGAGTTATACTCAATATTGCTAGGAAGCCATTTCTCCCCAAAGTGATCTATAAGTAAAACATTATCTCAACCAAACTTCCAGCTGGATTTTTTTTGTAGATCTAAAAAAGCTGCTTTTCAAATTTACATGAAAAGTCAAAGAAACTAGAACATGCAAAACAATTATGAAAAAAAAACCCAAGTTAGCAGACTTACAATTCCTGATTGGAACACTTACTACAAAGCTACAGTAATTAAGGCAGTCTGATATCAGCAGAGACACAGAGATCAATGGAACCAAACACAGAGTCCAGAGAAAGACCCACACAACTACATCAAATGATTTTTGACAAAAGGAGCCAAGGCAATTCAGTGACAAAAGGATGTTATCAACAAATTATACTGCACGTGTATAAATGAACATCTCAAATGAACATCCACATGCAGAAAAGAGGAAATTTAATCTGCACCTTATACCAAATTAACTCAAAATGGATCTTACAGCTAAATGCAAAACGTAAGCCTTTAAAAAAGAAGAAAACAAAAGAGAAAATCTTTGTGATATTGCATTAGGCTACAAATTCTTAGATATAAAACCAAAAGCAGTATCGATAAAAGAAATTAATTGGTAAGTCAAACTTCATCAGAATTAAAAGCTTTTATTCTGCAAAAGCCACTGTTAAGAAAATGAAAAGGAAAGCTATGGACAAGGAGAAAATATCTGCAAACCCTGTTGGAGAAAGGACACATGCCCAGAATACATAAAGAACTCAAGAACTCGGGACGCCAGGGTGGCTCAGCCTTCTACTCAGAAGCCTCTGTCTTCGGCTCAGGTCATGATCCCAGGGTCCTGGAATCGAGTCCTGCATGGGGTTCCTTGCTCGGCAGGGAGCCTTCTTCTCCCTCTGCCTCTGCCTGCCACTCTGCCTGTTTGTGCTTTCTCTCTCTGACAAATAAATAAAATCTTTTTTTTAATTAATTAGTCATTAATTAAAAAGAACCCAAAAACTCAACAGAAAGAAAAACAAACACCTCCCGTCCATTTTAACAACCCAGAACAAAACATTCCCATACATTTCCATATGCTGGGATTTACACCTGAGACTGTCCTTTAGATTACTATCATGGAACTTCCTTATCTGTCACAGACAGAAAAATTTTTAACAAAATATCACAAACATATAAAAAGGATGACACTCCACACACAAGTGAGACTGATCCCAGGAAGACAGAGTAGGTTGTAAACCTGAAAATCAGTTATGTAATAGAACCTACTAGGAGAAAAAGGTCAAAAATCTCTATGATCCTCTTAACCTCCACTGACTAACGGTTACTGAAGAGCTCTGAAACACTCCTGTCACTTTATATTTGCCCCACAGCATTGACTTTGTTCACTAATTAATGCTCAACAAATACTAAGTACATTCCATGAGGCACGAACACAGACACACAAAAACAAAATAATTTTGTGATTCAGTAAAAATGTAGGAAGTCTTAAATCGGGTACACAATTAACAAGAAAAAACAACTCTGGCCCCACAGTCAGAAAAAAAAAAAAAAGGAGGACTACCTCATTCCTATTCTGAAATCACAGAGGCAAATTTTAAACTGGCAACTAAAACTCAATCACACTGTGTCAGCCAACATGTCTGGAAATAATTTTATAGGAATATTGTATACACTCTTTCTTTTTCCTGACTATCTCTCTATAAAACATTACCACCTTTAAAACCCTTAAGGTACAACGATGTTTGCCGTTCTTACGGAATAACATCTTTGGGGTAGGGAATCCTCTACCTTGTGGGGAGCAAGAATCCTCTGCCTGAATTTTTCAACGGTTTCTTGACCCATGGAAGACCAAGCATTGCCGAACGCTTCTGCTTTGTCTTGGGTGAGATGAATGGCCTCTAACTGCTGCTGCAAAGCCGCTGGCTTCACGTTGTGATACACCGCCTATGCGAGAGAAAAAAAATATCATATATATCCCCAGTATTCATACAGAGACCTTGGATTATAACCAAATACAAAATTATGTCTAAATGATTTAAATTTTTACCAATAATAATATACACAACTGGAAGATGCAGGGTTAAAAGACTTAAATTATTTAGGCTACACTTCTCCATTTCTGCCTGTGCTTTAAGAATCCTAAGATCCCTTAGTGCAAAAACTTCTTCTCTGCTTTAGCTATGCAAACAATACCCTAATTAAATTATCATTTCCTTATTTCACTTAACAATTTCAAAGAAATGTTTCAGGGCACCTGAGTGGCTCAGTTAGGTATCTCCCTTGGGCTCAGGTCATGATCTCAGAGTCACAGGATCAAGTCCCAAGTCGGGCTCCACATTCAGCAGGGAGTTTACTTGAGATTCTCTCCCTCTGCCCACCCTCCTACCCCATTCATGTGCGTGCTCTCTCTCTCTCTCCCTCAAATAAATAAATCTTTAAAACAAACAAAAAACAAAGAAATGTACAACAACTGACAAAAATTTTTCCAAGAAGCACTTTCTCAAAACTACCTTCACCCACCAACTTCCTAGGTAATATATAATAAAATATTGTAAACATTTCTAATAATATCTGTTCTATTTCTTAACATCATTCTGGAACAACTTTCTCTTAAACCCCATGTTTCTCTGTCCTACTTGATTATCCTTTATTACTAGTGAAAGGGTTAAGAACAGTAATCACCTTAGTATCTGTAATCTATACAAGGCTGTATGGACTAGATGCCCGGTAGCTTGTCTTCCTAAACAGTATCTGTTCACTAGAAGGCTCATGAAGCTACAGTACTATTTGAAATTTTATTTCACAAATATTCTACCAAGTCAACCTTCAGGAATTTACGGAGACTCTATTTTAAGCCCAGTAATGTGCTCAGTTTATAGAAGAGCTAAAGATGTGATAGGTCCCTCACAAATTCAAAAGCTAGGGAAGGGTGACACACAGGAAATGATGAAAGACTCATGATGTGCTCCACTCTGATGAGCCGAGGATAAAAGGAATCCAAATTAGGGAAGATTGCCAAGTGTACGGGTCATGGCAGCAGTGAGAAGAGATGGGACTTGAACAAAAACTTAATGAGCTGAACACAGACAAAAGCAAGGGAAGCAAAATGGCAGCTCAGTAGGAAGAACTAGTATGACAAAAGCCCTCCGACAACTAGTATTCTTCTATATGTTTTATTTATCATCCTAGTTAAAGAAAACCCCCAAAATCATTGTTCTCAAATAATAGGCGTTCGTTTCTCCAAGTTATCATACTAAGTAACAACAAATAAAAACCATCTCAAGTCAATGAAGTCTTGAGTCATGCTGTCAAATACTTTACTCATGCTACTCAACATTCAGATTTTTGGAAGAATGCAATACTGTAGAAAAAACCCATAACGTTCCATTTTTTTTACTACATTAAAATTCTCATTTAGAATATATTCACAGCTCCCATCTATACACTTTTTTTTGAAGAAATAAAATGTTACAGCTACCAAAGCAATACAAATCTGCAGTAAACAAACCATGGTTACAAAGTTTGGGGCACTCAGAATACCTGTTCTAAAATGAATGAGATTGTTTCAAGAACTAGGTGAAGATCTTGTTTCTCTAGAGAAAACGCAGCCTGAAGTTTTTCTTCTTCTTCTTCACTGAAACTGTTCTCAGCCTACAACATAAAAAGCAAGCTATTAGCACACATTCAGATATTCAAAACTTAAACACGACATAAGAGTCCCTGAAGATTCATGTATTCATACATGGATAAGAAACTGAAAGAAAAAGTGAATCCAGGGTGAAAGAAACTAATGTGTTCGTAAATTTCAATATCTCAAAATCACAGTACAATTTGATAACTGGATCATGCCAAATCAAGCTCATTTTAAATTTTAAAAAAAGACATTATTTTAAGTTCTATGATTTATAGGAGGTGGAAACTAACAGTAAATATCAAAAGAAATGGATTTAGAAAAAACAATACTAGAAGGTAAAACCCCAAAATGTTAACAATAATTAATAGTAATGTCCATCTTCCTCATCCAAATATATTTACTGAGTATTTATTATGTGCTACAGAGAAAGCCAGTTCATATCCTCAAGTACACAATACTCTCGTTAAAAAGGCATGTAAAAACGAATAGTTATTCAAGTAATTTTCATTTTGAGGAGTTCTGCAAAAATGTGGGCTATGACAAGAGCATCTATAAAGCAGGAAATTAAGTCTTTTTTAGACCTACACATTATGCGTTAATTTTATAAGCAATATATATATATCAAAGAAGATAGTTGGCCATCTGAGTAGAACCTCTGACTAGTCTTTCTTTCGTATCCAAAATAATCTCCTTGATCTAATTATTAAATATGAAAAATGTATACTACTAGAACAACTCTAAAATAAAAAGACCTACTTTACCACACATACTAAAAACAACTTTCCCTACAGCCAACTCTCCCTAACAGCAATATGGAGAAATTTCAGAAGTTCCACGAGTCCCAGCCTTGACAGCTTGGATAATGTACACTTACACGGCTACTGAACCAAAGCAGCATTGGAACTTGAAGTGAGCATATTTTGGGAGGCCAGTCGCCAGAACCCCCAGCCCCTAAAACCTGTTGTACGACTGAGAAAGTTGTGAACCCAGTTTGGCCAAAATGCCCATCACTTACCTCAAGGGCAATGTTTTAACTTAAAAGTTTCAGCATTTGTGGGGCACCTGGGTGGCTCAGTGGGTTAAAGCCTCTGCCTTCAGCTCAGGTCATGATCCCAGGGTCCTGGGATCCAGCCCTGCATCAGGCTCTCTGCTCAGCGGGGAGCCCGCTTCCCCCCCCCTCTCTCTGCCTGCCTCTCTGCCTACTTGTGCTCGCTCTCTCTGTGTCAAATAAATAAATAAAATCTTAAAAAAAAAAAAGTTTCAGCATTTGTGACTACCATACATCTTCCTGAAATAATAACCTGTGGTTCCAGATTTTATCAATATGAGGAATATAATAACAGTATTACATATATATCATCACTGAACCACATGTTGCATTAAATTCAATGGGTATTTATAATTTAATTTCCAAGTTAGTCAATCTGATTCCTTTTAACATACATCAAATAAACTGCTTTGACAAAATAGTAATAGTGATTGAGCAGGGAGAAAAATAAACTTCAGTGTCCCCAATATATAGAAGGAAAATTTTTTAAAAAGATACAGCAAAAAAAAAAAAGAGAGAGAGAAAGAAAGAGAGAGAGAGAGACTCTCAAGATTTTTCAAGGGTGTTATATTAATAAAGTGGTTTGGAGTGAAGGGGTACAAGGAAATATTTATCTTCCCCCATCCACTGGAACACCAGTCATGCAACCTTGAAATAAGGTGGAGCTTAAAATATGGGAGCAAAAGAGCAAACTGAGAGCACAGCTATACACAGAGTTCCAAACATACTGTCAACACCTTGCTCCAAAGACAACCATGGGTAGATAAATAGCAAAGATTAAGTACCTCTATTTGTTTCCCAAAAAGCAGCAATTTCACTTATTCCCATCTACCAAAAGCACCCCCCTAATACCTACCGAGGAGTAAAAGAGAAGGTAAAGGAGACACATTTTTATGCTCTCACTGCAAAAAAATTAAGTCCCAAGTTTATAAAATTAGAGACAAAGTGTCCACAAAAGTTAAATTTTAAAAATGGAAAGTGAATGTTAATTTTTTCTACATGTTTAAAGAGAGTGGGATGATTCACAGACCTGTACTCCTGGGGCAAATAATAATAATAAAAATAAATTAAAAATAAGATAAAGAGAGTGGGCCATAAATATATACACACGCACACACGCATGGAAAGGAAAACACATAAAGAATACAAGGTAGTATTCTTATCAGTATATCTTATCAGATATATTATTATAATATCTTCTCAGATATGTTATATATATATATCAGATACATTATGTAATATCTTCTCAGATATATTATATCAGGTATATTCTTATCAGTATATCTTATCAGATATATCAGTAGCTCTGATAAAAGTGGTAAGTGAAGAAGGTTATGTGAACACACATAGACAAACTACACATTTCTACGTGTATGCACGTATGTATGCATATCTGTATTTATTAACACATGGAAAAAGATCTGCAATAAAAACCAAATTGGTAAAGACTACCTCTGGGAAGGTGTGGTGGTTTTACGATACCTGAAAATTCTTTGCATTCCTCCCTTCAAAATATGGAGCCTAATTTCTTTCCCTCGAATGTGATCCAGACTTAGTGAATTACTTCTAACAAGAAGAATATAGTTGGGCGCCTGGGTGGCTCAGTGGATTAAAGCCGCTGCCTTCGGCTCAGGTCATGATCCCAGGGTCCTGGGATCGAGGCCCACATCGGGCTCTCTGCTCAGCAGGGAGCCTGCTTCCTCCTCTCTCTCTCTCTGCCTGCCTCTCTGCCTACTTGTAATCTCTCTCTCTGTGTCAAATGAATAAATAAAATCTTTAAAAAAAAAAAAAAGAAGAAGAAGAATATAGTAAAAGAAAAGCTATGTGGTATCCCAGGTGAGGTCATAAAAAGGACACACCTCCCTCTCTTGGGTCACTGGTTCTGGAAGAAGCCAACTGCTGTGTCGAGAGGAAAGGCTTGTGTAGCAAGGAACTGAGGCCTCCCACCAGGTAGCTACACTGGAAAGAAATCCTCCAACCCCAGCCAAACCTTCAGATTACAGGAGCCCAAACAACATCTAACCACCTCATGAGAACCCCGAGCCAGAACCATCTAGCTGAGCCACTCCTAAATTCCTGACCTACAGGGACTGTGAGTATAATAAATGTTGATTGTTGTTTTAAGGTGCTAAGTTTTGGAGTAATTTGTAATTCATCAACAGATAAGGAATACAGGGTAGAATTAAGATTGATGGAGGGCCAAAGCTAACCAAGGGGGCTTTTCAGTTTGCCATACTACTTACATTTTAAGAAATTTAAGAATGTAACAAAAACTTATTCACAAACTACGAAATTTAAAACGTGTTATTAAGATGCTTAAATTAAGCACTCTAAGAATTTTGAACTAGAAGGGCACAAAAAGCAAATTAAAAAATCCATTCTTCCAACTTTTCTTTTTCTTCTTTTTTTGGAGAATTCATTTTCTTAATATGTGGGATGAGTAAACTAACCGCAGTTTCACATATAGTTAAAATCAGGTCACATTCCATAGAAAAGGAGAGATGTCTTCTATTCTGTGAAGATAGGCTATTATCTAAATAATTACAAAAGCAATTAGGTTTTAAAAACTCAGAGCACGGATTCAGAGACAGAGGGGCCTGCTGTCCAGAGTCCAAGCTCTGACTCACGTTCACAGTATACATACGCACAAAGACTTCCATGAAAGAACACACAGTACTAGTATGCTGCAAATACCATAATTTAAAGTGTATATATATATATATCGCTCTTACCCAATAAGCCAATTTGTAAGAAGTCTTTCCTCTTACATTAACTACAAAATAAATGTATATTCAAAGATAAACGAGCCTTTTCTTTTTGGTCCATATAGGCGGGGCAAATGCTCCTTTGCGCATGACACTCCTGCACTCAAGACATTTAAAGTCACAGGCATTAAACGCCCGCAGCAGCCTCCATGTGTTGTAACAGCCAAGAAAAATTCTGAGGCATTTCTATAGGCTGGGGTTCACAGTTGCAATTGTCCTTTATGTTAACATAATGAGATTTCATTGTGTTGCAATGGGGGAAAAACAGAGGTACCCACAAGTGAATCTATCAAATAAAAGAACTTTTATTTTAAACTTCTAAAGGCAATCTTTCTGAAATGTATAGCACCCACTCTAGACTTTTGTAAATAAAGTATATCGGATTAAACTCATTTCTTATGATGAGTCAGGTCACAATTATGAGCATCAGAATTCTCTAGTACAGTATCATAAAAAACTTCTAAGATACACTGGTGATTTTTCACTTCAGAAAAAAACCCTCAGATTTCTGGGCATTGCAATGTCTTGGGTCTAATTTTCATATTTTCCCCACTTTATTCCATGATCAGCCATCAATTCTCGAAATTGCCTACATGCCCACCACCGGCACGTCTTCATCCCCCAGTTGGCTGGATCTAGTCTGCCATGGCCAGGAATCCAGAGAGCCGATCTCTTAGAATGAGATATACAGCATAGTTAGAACGAAAGGCTTTGTGTAATGACCTGTAAGTCTCTCTAGTGGAGCAAAGTACAGGAGTCTTTTTAATTACATGAGTTATGAAAGCCTTTTTTATTTTTTTTTAACTCAGAGGCCATAAATTGTTATCTCTGAGTCCTCAGCTATGGAAGTTACTCTGACTTCTGTCAGTGTTTTCCAGTGCAGACTCTATTAGCATACCGGACAGGGCATTTTGGGCAGGACCGTTCTGCACACTGCAAGACATTTAGTTCCTGGGCATTAAATGTCAACAGCACCCTCCACACATTGTTAAAACAAACAAACAAACAAACAAACCAACCCCAAAACTTCCCAAGTACACACTAGGATGAGCCAGGAAGACGATCAGTTCAATGAGGACTCCCAGACCCATGTTTAGGCACACCCATATTCTATACCTCAGCTTACTTTCCCTATGTTTATTCCAACTAGGGAATCCAAGGAACCAGTCTGGACAAAAACAGATATCCACTACCTGTAAGCAAATTAAAGTGTCAAGCTGATAACATTTAGAACAGCAACCCAATCCCTAAAACTCTTCACCAATCTGCCCATGTCAGGTTTCACTGTTCTATGGGCTCTGCTTGTCTTAAGGCAAAGGCCCACTTAACAGACCAAGAGTACATAAAAGAAAGCTGGCTGATTCTGAATGTCAATGCAGACTTTATCTGATAAGAACTCATCATAAGAGGAGCCCGTCTAGAAGAACATTCCCTGAAACTGTCCAAGAAAAAAAAAATTTGTGCCTTTCCTGACTTTCTTTCTTAGCAGGCAAGTTATCAGCTACATAAGTTTTTGTTCTCAGTTGCTTCAGCTGCCAACAACCTCACCTTCTCATGTCCACTCCCCTACCATACAGCATAGCATTCATACACCTCTGTGGAATTCTCTGGCAACTCACTTACACTAAGATGGACACTAACTTACTTAGAACTCGATATGACTGAGAGGTTCAAAGACAAACTACATATCACAGTTTTTCTGCTGATGTCCTACCCTCCCTCGCTATAACTAACAAAGGATGTATCTGAGAGTTTTTGTCCCATGTTGTTTAATAAGTGTAAGAAGGCAGCCACCAGCTCAGGAAATCAAAGCAGAACTTCCGTATTGATTGCCTACATCATTTACTTTTTTTAAAAATTTTATTTATTTATTTGAGAGAGAGAGAGAGAGAGAGAGAGAGAGAGAGAGAGAGAGAGAGAAAGAGAGCACAAGAGGGGGTAAAGTCAGAGGGAGAATCAGACTCCCCACTGAGCAGGAAGCCTGATGCGGGATTTGATCCCGGGAGGCAGTCGCTCAACCAACTAAGCCATCCAGGTACCCTACATCATTTACTTTTAGACTAATTTATATACTGTACTCTTTTCTGAGGTGTACTATAATGGGTTAAAGGAATAGATTCTGGAACCAGGCTGCTTACTCACTAGCTGTGTGACCTTGGACAAATTACTTAACTGTCTCTATCTCAGTTTCTCTGTGAATAAAATAAGGATGACAACAGTACCAACTTCCAACTAAAGTTGCTGCAGGGATCAGATGAATTAATGACACAAAACCATTAGAACAGTATAGCAGAGAGTGACATAACTGTGAATCACAAAACCACAGAATACAGCTGCTCTTCGATTGTTGTGGTCACTCCTCCTATCTCTCCATCTCTATCAGAGATTCCTTACAGCCAGGAATGTAGAGGGCCTGAATTTGTTTTGTGTTTCCCATGCAAGGCAAAGAATTAACTCCAAGAACAGCTCTTGAGTGCCAATTGCATCAGCACCAAGATATTAGGTATGGGAAATGTAAAGATGATTAAGACATGATACTCAAGGTATTCAAGGTCAGCAAAAGACCTTGCATCATAAAACAAATACAATATAGTACTGAAATGAGGTGACAATGAACCAAGTGTTTCAGAAGCACAGAAAACAAACTGCTAACAGCAAGATGGCCAAATCCTTGAAAGATGCATAGTTTTTTCACTATAAAAGGGAAGAAAGACATTGCAGGTAAGGGAAAGAGTACACACATGGACATCGATTTGGAAAAGTTCCCAGTATGTTCTAGTGAAAGAGCACAGTCCAGTGTGACTGGAGCACTTGCAAAGTGGGAATGAGACAGCTTGTGCCCATATTATACTGTTACGATAAGATGATTATGATACAATATTAAAGATTTTGAACTTTTTCCCATGGGGCAATGGGAAAGTTTTTCATTTTTTGTTTCTTAGGAAAAAAAAATATTTGGAGAGATAAATGGCTTGGCATTTTCAAGTAGCATTAGAAGGAAGAAGACTTTCGACAGAGATACCAGTTTGAAGGCAGTTACTATGGTCCACAGCAGGGATGTTAAGGATCTAAACTAGGACTATGAAGAAAACTTGGATTTGAAAGACATGTCAGAGGAAGAAAGGGTTCAGAAGGGGGCTGGCTCCCAGGAAAAAGAAGAGGAAAGGTTCAGGTTCTCCGGGTGTGGTAAAGAAGTGCTGAATCACTATATGGTACACCTGAAACTAACATTACACTGTATGTTAACTAACTGCAATTTAAGTAAAAACTAAAAAAAAGTCCAGGTTCTCCTTTAATGGTGATGCCTGACACCACCAGGCAGAACAGTTACTAATTACTAGGTGTGCCATAAACGTGTTGGGTGGAATTAAATTTTTAAAACCTGATACAGAAATTAACTTACAATAGTGACTCAGCAGTGAATCACTAAACATCAATATCTCCAAAATGACCACACCCTTGAAAAAAAAAGTAGAAGAGGCAGATTAAGTGAAAGATTAAATACTGGTATTAGCAAAATCACAGCCTTATTTTTAAGAGGAAGAATGAAATCAGAATTTTCCCAAAATATGTTACACAAAACCTGAGTCCCAAAATATTTACCATGATACAACAGTTGCAAGGTCACACACATTTGGAAAATCTTGCACACCATATTCACCCTTAAATATTTACTGTAAACACTACCATAAAATATACTCTGAAAAAAATATATATATAATATATACACTCTGAAAAGCTCCATAATAAAGAAGATCAACTTTAATAAAGGGAGAGTTTCTTGTACTTTTGACCATGGGACATCACAAAATGTTCTAGAGAGCCAAGGACACACTGGGGAACGCTATACTTCGGGAAAAGTTTTTCAGGTAGAAACAAAGAGTTTCAGTGCAATCACAAGAAAGTATAAACTATAGAAATGCAAAAATACAAACCTTCAGGTGAAGTTTTTGAAGAATTCGGGTGAGCAATCGTGGAAATCTTCCTATATCTATTGCATTTATCAGCGACACTGCTTTTTTCATGCTAAATAAATTTGTAAAACAAAATTTTAAAATGAGTTTTCCAAGTGGAACTGTTCTTGCCATACGTACACTTGTCTACAATTGCTGCTGTCGCAAAGATTCCATTTCAACAACTCGGATTGCTATAAAGAACAGATGATGGCCAGCAAAGGAGGCAGGACATTTCCAAAAAGATGCCTCTCAAAAGTATTTGTCTAGTTGCAAAGTTCCTCTTTCTTAGGGGGCAAGGCCAGCTACTAGAGGAAGCTTACACTTTATGGGGGTTAGCGTTAACTCAGCAGTGAATATTTAATACCCACTGAATCCACAGAGGAACTATGGAAAGAATGGAAGGAGTAAATTGGCAACGACACAAAAAGAACGCTGCATAGCAGATGACGGAACAAATATATATAACATAAAATCATTTCGGTTAATAGTACACAGTTGCTTTAAAACCTGGTTCAACGGTATTAATCTACTTTAAATTATCATACTGGTTACGGCTTACTGACGTGGTGGGTGTTAAACAGGACACTGGCGTGAGGGGAGGAACTGGCCGTCAGAACTCAAGGAATTCACAAAGAAGGAAGAACTTTGCAATGACAACTCTCTTCTTCAAGAAGATTCCTGTCCAATTCAGGGACAAGGAAGTTACTTTCCAATTTCAACTACTTACTGGTACACCTCAGCACTTTTTCCACAAGCGCACACTACCTGCACCGGTATTTATTTTTCGTGAGATAGGAGTCATTTCTATTTAAATAACTGCATTTTAAGAGAGAACTTTATATCACCACCCTGGGCAGCCGACCGTACCTACCGTAAGTAGAAATGAACCAAAAATAAATAAAATGGAATCCAAAGCCATGTTACCAAATTCTGGCTAGATACTGCTACCAGTCCCCAACTCCCAACCTGAGGACTATTCTCTCTTGACTGAAAAGGGATACTGCCACGTGTTAGGAATTAAAGGCCGTCCAGCCCCACTTCGAGCCCGTATAATCAGGCCTGAGAGAGAGCTGAAAACAGAAAAAGGGCAGAGGTTTTTTTGCACGTGATCCAGCACTACTCCAGGCGGGCGTGGGTACTTCAGCTCCCACACCCTGGGAACGGTGACACGGTGACACACACCACACACCGCCCTACCGACCCCAGCTGCCGGGCGCACTGGAGCCCCACGGAGGTGCCCCACCCAGGGGCTGAGACGCCCGCAACCCCCGGCACTCCTGCGGGGCCGCGCCGCGCCTTCGCCAGCCCCGCGCCCACTCCCGCGGCCGGGCCCCGCCTCGGAGCCAAGGCGACAGCCAGCAGGGGCGTCCTGGCGCCGCCTCGTCCGGCTACCTGGGGCTCTCAGGCAGGATCAGCGCCGTGGGGGCCGCCATCCTTGAAGCTCCCACGCCGGCCGCCGCCTGTCAGCTGCCTCCGGCCCAGCCAATGGCCGCAGGCCTACGGAAAGCCGGAAGGCCCAAGCCGCGCCGCCTTCGCCTTCGCCTCCCCGCGCCTGAGCTCATCGCGTCCCGGATCTTCCAGGCGAGGGGGACCTTCCTCGAAGTCTTCCGCTGCTGTCGCTGTTCCGCCTCAAGCCTCAAGCCTATGAACTTATTTATATTTATCGATTTGCTTATTATACATGCACAGCTGACCCTTGAACAACTAGCGGCTAAGGTTGCCCACCCTGCCGCAAGTCAAAAATCCACACGTTACTTTTGAATCCCCCCAAACTGAAGTAGGAACAGCCTCCTGTTGACCGGATGCCTTGCCTTACCGATAACATAGTCGGTGGACTCACTGTGTATGCTATATTTATTACATACTATATTATTACAATAAATTTGAGCGGAAGTAAGCTAGAGAAAAGAAAATGTTATTCAGAAAATCGTAAGGGAGAATACATGACAGTGCTGTACTGTATTTATCCAAAGAATCCGAGTATGAGTGGTCCAGCACATTTCACACCTGTGTAGTGCCAGGGTCAACTGTACATATATCTGGATGTAGATATGTATATTTACGTCGTTGGCATGTATAAACATATGTTTAGGTGTGTGTACATATACATACACATTTTTTTTAATAGAGAAAGTTTAAGCACCCCCATAGTTAGTGTCTAGCCTTTGCTGCAGAGGAGAAGGCGGTGAAACGCTCTCCCCAAAAGCAGCCCGGATGTCACACATCCAACCTCAGGAGAGCTCCTGTCACCAGCTCCAGTGTCCGCACTCTGCCATCAGCCCTTCCTGTTTCTGTATCCCTGTATTCATCGAGCGTTTACTGTATACCAGATACTGTGCTAGGCACTTCGGATAGAAAAGACCAAAAATTCCTGCCCTCAGGGTTGGCCGGCAGTTCAAATGGAGGAGTTTCATTGCACCCCTCTGCAGTCCAGTGCTGAACTAGGTTCTGCTTAATACAAGGGGAGATCCAACCCCACAGAGCCTGCCATTTAGGATCTCACAGTAGAGCAGGGACCCAGCATGGGTTCACCAATACCTTTGTCTGCCTCAGAGAAAAACATGAAGGGCTTTCCAGGGATTCAAAGATGGGAAGAGTGGTAAGCATGGGGCTAGGTTCAGGAAAACTTCCAGTTGCAGGTGGCTTAAGGTCTTGAATGATAGATTAGGGCATGTGTCCTGGAGCTTAGTGAGAAATGGGGAGTCATTAATGTTTCCTTTCCTTTTTTATGATTTTATTCATTTATTTGACAGAGAGAGAGAGCGCAAGCAGGGAGAGGGAGATGCGGGCTCTCCGCTGAGCAGGGAGCCCCATGTGGGGCTCAATCCCAGAACCCTGGGATCATGACCAGAGCACCCTTAACTAACTGAGCCACCCAGGCACCCCTATTAGTGTTTTCAAGCAGAGGAATTTTTGTGATGAGAGCTGCTGTTCTTTTTCTGTCTTTTTGGTTTTTGTCTTTTGAAAATTACTGTCAATGGAATGATGATTGGATTGGAAAGAGGTAAGCAGAAAGTCAAACAGGGAACTATTGCAATAATCTATGGAAAGCAATAAAATCCCATGGTAGTAAAATAGCTTTGGAGAGTGAAAAAAAAATAACAAGCGAGTTAGCATTACATTTCAGCTGTAGAATCTTTGGGAGCTGGCAAAAGATTGAATTTAATTTTCCTACCTAATTATGTTTTACTTAAATTATTATTTAAATTAGTTGGCATTCCTAGAGCAGCCCCAAAAACATCCTAACTGAAAGGAGAAGCCAGATTGCAAATTAAAAGTGAAAAATCCCCACATGGATAATTGAGTCAATTATACAGTGTGTTGAACACATACAAATACATTTAATTCCACAACACTCCACACGCTCCCCAATTTGTGCAGTATCTGAAAAAGATGTATGTGAATCTTCATAAATTATAGGTCTCTGATACAAACACAGATTACTTTACCTGGCATAGTTTTAGAAGGACCCCAGTTCCGTCGACTTCTGAATCATTTCCCTTTTGTCTTCATGAGTGAATGCCTGAAATAGGGCTACTAACCAGCTAAAACCATTTGGAATCGCTAGTGAACTTTACCTCCTCCTTTCCTTCACAACCAAAGCTGGGATTTTGAGCAAAATGGTATCAGGATGGTTCACGCCCTGAATCCATGTAACTTGGAACAAAGCACTTTACCTCCCTTAAATTTCTTATTCCTGATCTGTAAAATGGGAATGAGAATAATGTCTGTGTTTGCTCCCCTGGGATGTGGTAAGAATTAAACAGCGTGACGTGGAAAAAAAAAAACCAAACAGTATGACGTGTGTATGGGAGAAGCACTCTCCTCTCCTTCATAATACAAAGCACAGACTTCCAAGGTTTGGGGGAAAAAAAGTCTCCAGGATTTCCCTTGATTTCACTGATGGGGTTATCACTTTTTACTGGTACTTGTTGCTATAAAGGCTTGAGGCAGAGAATAATTTCACCCCTTAAGTGAGATCCTCAGCAAAAATATTTCTGTGGTCTCTCGAGTATATGCATACGGATCCATGAAAAAGTACTTTGTAGTTGTCTACCTGTGGCTACCTGCTAGAAACAGGATATGAACCTCCTGGAGACACTGTTTCAGAGTACACTTTACCCCTAATCCTCAAACCCTCAAGATGTCAACCCATCTTGGTGATGGATCCAGAGCCCAGATTGGCTGCCCCCGATCTGTTAGGACTATGACACATACTGAATGCCTCCCAATTTCTTCCATATCCTTGCCTTCATTGCAACTTTCATCAAACCCAACTTTTGTTTTTCATTCTGTGTTAGCCTGGGTTCTCCAGAAAACAGCCTGATTTACCTGCTAGGGCATCCTGGGAACAGTCATTGCAGGGAATTAGGAGTGAGTGCAAAAGAGAAGGAAGGAAAGGACGGAAGCAAATACAAGGTGTATTTCTCAGTACTGTCATATTTGCAGAAACACTATTTTGAGGCACCATATCTTAGAACAGCCAGGAGGTGGGAAGAAGTAAATTTGTCTGTAGACTCTTTCCAATCTTCTGTCTCTTGTTGATCAAAATTTGTCACATGGCTCAGACCTCCCCTGGACTCCTGGGGTATGTCCCCTGGAACCTGTAGGCATTCACTGGAAAATCTCGAGTAGGATCCTAGTCCTAAACCTATAGGATCGGTGAGCTCAGGACACAATCCCTGTCCATCCCTCTCTCCAGATGTCTCCTCTCTCACCCACCCCTCACCCACCAAGGGTGGGACCAAGTGGCAGGGGCCCTAAGACCAACAGTTCGAGGTTCCCAGGGGCCCCTTTATTGGGAGAAATTGAACAATGCACTGCCTGAGACACACAGTGGTTGAGTATATCTGGAGAGGTACATCACTCAGAGATAATTTTACTCCTTAGGTGGAATGTCAACCGAAGAGTTAGTTGCTTGACCCTTGAATGTTTTAGCTCTTTGGTGATGCAGCCCATTTTGTTCACTTATGCCTGGTTGTTTTACCAAAGTCTACGACAGCACAGGTTGGAGTGAGGTCCACTGTGTCCTGGGAGATAATGCTGCCTTCTGGGTGTGAATTCTGTCCTGTTTGGAGCCCCTCCCTTTGGGTGAATTCCTTCTCAAGGGCCCCATGGCCATTTTCTGCAATACAGTCTGCCCACACTCTCTCCCCACTCGGCGTGACTTATATCTTTGACAATCAATGAAGTAAATACAAGGTCTGAGCCTTCCCCCCTCCAAAGTCTCCACCAACCCTTAAGTAAACTCTGGGTACACCCAGGAGCCCAGCCCAAATCAAGGCAAATGGTTATCTTTGGAGGAACGGTAACACCTATTCACCCAACACACTAGTATCTGCGCCCCAGGAAACCAGTCCAGCCAGGACGACCTCGTAAGTAAGCTCTTGACAAATACTGTCAAACTGGGGGTATAGGCATTTTATTATGTGCCTCGAGTATTCTGGCAGCGGGTTAGCTAAGCATCTGGTCCAGGTCCTTAACTCCATGAAAGTCTGTAGTCCTACAACTCATCCTGAGTTTTTTGGCTGTACTACCTATAGTACAAAACTTAAACTTATAGTTTAGAATCACATAAGGGTGGAGGGCTAGCACTCCCTGCTACTCACTACCCTATCCCCAGATGACTATCACATACAAAATTCACAGTCGGCTGCTTCGTTGCATTCGCTTGCAGAAGCCATTGGCCCAGTTTTTCTCCTCAACACCACACGGAACACCTACCTCCCCCTCTCCACACCACCCCTCGGTCACAGCTGCGAGCCCTGTTTTTAGCTCTCTAGTCAGCACTTGCCTCATAGGTGTGAGAGAATCAGTTGGAGTGGAACTAAAGAACACCCTCCTAGATGAGACACATGAAATCGTTCCTTCCACCTTTTCTCCGACAATTCTCAGGGGAATGAAGTTTCAAAATTGCCTACTTTTATTTACGAGTCCGTTATGTGACTATTCCTGTTTGACGTGAGATACATCAGGAATAAAGAATGCATGAGCATCACCCGTTCTCCAAGTATTTACACACCGGGCTGTGATGCGGAAAGGAAGTGAGAAGCTTGGGGAAAAGGGAAAAGGAAAAGAAGGGAAAAGAGAAGAGAAGAGAAAGAAGAGAAGGAATAGCATCGAGGCCACATTATCCCATAATAAAGAGTATTGACCAAATGGAGGGTGGACAAGGGTGTGGGAGGGAAACATTTATTAAAATGTGACAAATAGATCCTTGGTGAAACATGAACAGATCCCTTTCTGATCTATTCTTAAAGTTGAAAACCATCTTAAATTATCACCCCTCCATTTTAATTTGCACCTAGTTTCCTCCATTCTCCTTCCCCCAGGCCTGTGCCATTCACAGGACTGATATTTACACAGAAGACACGTGAAAGATTAAACGGTTTCTTCAGTAATTTCCACCGGTAAACACAGTTGGAAAATAAGCTGATGGCGCTTCCCACACGCATTGCGTATGGTGCCCTTACAAATTGCCTTTTACCCAATGACTAGCAAAGAAATAATAGTAGACACCGTGCAACAGAAACATAGTAGACAAACATACAATAGAAAAAGAAAAATCCCCTCGTCGACGGCAAACGAGAAAAGCGTAACTTAATAACACATTTTCAAGGTGTTTGCCAACACATTTGAAAACACATCCTTTTCCTGAAAAGGAACAAAGCATCTGCCCTGCTTAAGATGGACTCTAAAGGTGATTCCCCCACCTGCTAAATCAGTGCTAGAAAAAGAAGTCACGAGAATTCCCCAGTTTATATATTCCCCAATTTAGAGAGGAGCAGAATGGGAGGTAAATAGTCAAGGGCAAGGTGTGGGTAATCCCTGGAGGCTTTAAGGCTGAGAAGGCTGATAGAGGACTCAGTGGAGGAACCTGTAGGAATCACTCTTTTCTTGTCTCTGGAAAGGGGAAAAGTAGAGCGGTAAGGCATGAAAAACAAAACTATATCTAGTATTCCAAATGAGGAGTACAGAGTTGGAAATTTGAAAAGAGAAAATAAGAAGAAAGGATACCCATAAACAGTTACTTGGAGCTGCAGTGAAAACAGACTTCCCTCAACAACTCCTCCCGCTTCACTGTTAACACTGGCTGAAATCCACAGGCACCCCAGTCCTTCCCCTGTATGAAGTGGAAATCAAAAGAATGAAATAGGGAAGCGAGGGGCCCCTGGGTGACCTGGTAGGTTAGGCATCTGACTCAGGATTTTAGCTCAGGTCATGATCTCAGGGTCCTTAGATCGAGCCCCACGTCAGGCTCCATACTGAGTGTGGAACCTGCTAAAGCTTCTCTCTCCTTCCCCGTCTGCCCCTCCCACCCTTAAAAATAAAAGGGACAAATCTTATGGAACAGGGAAGTGAACATCAGGTCTGGCTCAGGAGGAGTCAGAGGTTCTGTGGTGCCACCGTTAATGAAGGGCTGATCTAAAGCCTAGGGCATCCCTGCTCAGGGACTGAACATGCCCCTAAAGGTGGAGTGATTCCTGATACAGGATAGTGAAAAAAAATCTCAGAGTTGAGAAGTTGAAAATTAAATCCACACACAAAAAAATGTTACCCTTAACTCCCAACTTCCTCTGAAGTTTTTGGAGAGAAATAGATGGAAGGCAATATTGAGCCATCAAGCTGGCATCCTGGATGGAAAAACAACGAGATCTCACGGTAGCAGGCAAAAGAACTAGAAATTCTGGCACCACATCAGAGGTCTGGGCAGAGCCGTCCACGCTCCACACAAATAGGATGAGAAAAAGGGACATGGCAACTCTGCAGTCATCCTAAAAATATACAAAAAAGAGAGATACGGTAAGAAAAAAAAACAGATGAAAAGTGCAATCTGGAATAAAACATAGCCCAAGAGGCAGAAGAAAATCCCATGTGAATGCTCAAGATAGCACTTAGTAAGAAAATTAACTCAGTGGAACAAGAGCTAAAAGATAACTTGAGAAAAACATCAACATTAGATGTAGAAGGTATTGTGAAACCAAAGAAAGACACTGAGGACTAAAAGCACACCATTTCCTAACTAATACATACACTAGAAATGGAGAGAAACAGACTAAACGCAATAGCAAATTGAATTTTTAACAGAAAGGAAGGACTAATCATAGCAAAGGAAAGAGACAAACACAAAGTAGATACTGAGAACACAGAAAGGCCAACCCAAAGATAACTAGTCCCCAAGGCAAAGAACCCAACAAATAGACACAAAAATACATTCAAACATTGTAGTAAGGAGTCTAACTCCGTTTTTGATGTTTGTGGGCTCAAAACTTTCAAGAGCCCCCGTCACCCCCTCCCCCGCGCTGCCCCACACCCAGGCAGAATAATCAGGAAACCTGGGGCTCCCACCTTTAGCACTGGCAAGAAGTTCCAACCACACAAACTGCTGGTCTGCACGGGATAATCTTCATGCTGGTGCCACTCCCTAAACACCATGGAACCCCATGCCAAGAGCCCTTCTGCCTTCTCCAAAGCAGACCTGCTTTGCACCTGCTTGGGAGACCTGCCCTACTCCTCCCAGAAAGCCTCACTAGTTGAGTAATAAATCTCTCCAGACCTTCTCAGTGTGTGTGTGTGTACCTTCATCAGTCTCCACGGCAAACCCAGTTCCAGTTGGGGGTGGTGAGTCCACCTAATTTCTATGGGATAATCACAACAAATATGTGCCAGAAGATATTTCTCCATGAGACTGGAAAAAATTGTATGTGTAGTCTGATGGAATAGCATATTGTGTTCCGAAGAACCTGATATAAAGTGGTGATCCTGGTAAAGTTATCAAAGATATTCTGGTAAAGTTATCAAACTCCAAGGACAAAGAGAAAATTCTCTGGCCATCCAAATGAAAAAACTAAGAGGAGAAAGAATCCACAAATATCAGACTTCTTTATAGCAAAGTCTACAAAGTTTTGAGGGAAAGAAAATGCTTATGTTGAGCCAAGATGCTTTTCAGTTATTAAGCAAAAGTTACATATTCTCAACCAGGATGGGCATTCATAGTTTTTATGAGTTCCTTTTGGGAAAACTGATAGCTGAAAACAAGTCAACCAAGAGATTAATGAAAATAAATAAGTCAGGAATGGGGGTGCTTTGGCATTTGGTGAATATCAAATCCATATAGAACCAAGGTTTTGTTAAAATGGAAATTAGGTTAATATGAAATTAATTGCATAAACCTAATTTATGAAATTAAACATAAGTATTTTAATGTTTCATAATATAAAATTAATGTATTTCTATGAGAACTAGTTTCAGATTGGACAAAATAGGTACAATCAGGTTTTAAGTGTACTAATTCCTAAATCTTTCACACTGTCTTAAATGAAATACCTTGCTTATGTAATAAATTGACTCTAATTTCTTAGTCTCTTCTTAACCTCTGCCAGGGTAACAAACTGAAGAACTGTGGTCTGAATAAGGTCCATCAATATTTCTGCGGAAATATTTTGCTCATTTTGTTTATCTACTTGGAGATGACAGAGACAATGTACTCAGAGAAGCTTTTATTTTGAAAACAATACAAAGTGACTTGATATTTACAGCTTGGTTCATGAACCATATTCTGCTCCTGAAGGCACTTGAGTCTGAGACCCTTGCTTTAGAGGAGTATTTTAGGAACACACATACCTGTGTTAAAGAAAAAACAACCTAAAATAATTTATTTGGTTTCTTTTCCTTCTCTTATCCACTTTACTAAAATCATTTCTATATGTCTATATGTAGATTGCACACATCACATACAGATAGAGATCTAGACATAAATATGCATATAGAGAAAACTGGAATTCAGTTTGGCAAATGTTCAAAGTTCCTGGTTGGTAAGATTTTTCTATAATTTTTCTATAATATAGACATTACATATGTAGATATTATATATTATATTATATTATATTATATTACATATGGATTACATATAGATGTTATATTACATATAGATATTATATAAATATAGATATTATAATATTCTATAATAAAAATATAATTTTCTACTTTGTACTTCTCTGTCTTGCTGGAATTTCCACTAATGAGAATATATTATTTGCACAGAAACAGTAAAGTCATCATTCAAAACATAATGAAAACAAAGTGAATTACTTAGGTGCCCAGGTTTTTTTTTTACATTAGGTGCTAAAAGAGATTACATATCAATAACATTGCTTTGAGTGACCCCAAATATTAACATCATTTCTTGCAGTAATTTGTAAATAATAGAAATTCATTATCTTCATCAGAATTCACTTAAGGTCTTTCCAGTGTTAAAGAAAGGTTCAAAGAAAATTATTAATACTACTCCGTTTGGAAAGAATGCAATCATTTTCATCTTCAGCATAACTGCCCATCTTTTGTTTACACAGGATTTGAAGAGGTTTTCCCTTTACTGTTTGTTTAGATTAGTGAATTGATGAGAGGGCTGCACTTACTTTCCTTCGTACTCAGTCAGCATAGCATTACCAAAGATAATGTGGTTCTTCTAACAAGTCAAATATCCAGAGAGGTTCTTTTTTTTTTTTTTAAAGATTTATTTATTTATTTATTTGACACAGAGAGATCACAAGTAGGCAGAGAGGCAGGCAGAGAGAGAGAGGGAAGCAGGCTCCCCGCTGAGCAGGGAGCCCGATTTGGGACTCGATCCCAGGACCCTGAGATCATGACCTGAGCTGAAGGCAGAGGCTTTAACCCACTGAGCCACCCAGGTGCCCCTGTCCAGAGGGTTCTAACTGGTCTCATTAGAACCCCTGGTAACTCAGGATTTGTTTGACACTTCACCCAATTTCCTTGTTGTTCCAACAACCTGCCAGCCCATTCTCAACTCTGTGTCTAGACTGGAGTCATTTTCTCCCTTGTGCTAAGCTCTTAAACAGAAAAAGGACATTGAATAAAAGCTGATACACCTGAATAAAGTATGCATTTGAGTTAAGAATAATGTATCAATATTGGTTTATTAATTGTAATAAACATACCATATTACTCTAAGATCTGGTATTTAAAGAACACAGTCTTTCCCCGTGAAGAACTTACAAACTCAGCTAAAATTAAAAAAAAAAAAAAAAGACCATACAAAGTAGAAAAGAGTATCATGATTGATGTGAACATGGGACACTGTGGATACTCTGAATACACCATGGTCCTCAACTTTCAAAAAGCCATTCTTACCGTGTGCCCAGCACGGTTGTAAGTGCTTCACGAGCATTATTTCATTGGACCTCACAACATCCCTGTGGGCAGGTCCACTTGCCTCGATAAGGAAACTCACAAAGGGAATTTGCATGACTTTCTCACACTCCATGGTGGTGGGTAGACCCAGGACCTAAATGCCACATGCTAATTCAAGACCCAACTCTTAACCACTATCCGGCTGACAGTTCCAGAGAGGCTGAAAGTAACAAGGAGCATGACCTTCAAGAGGGCTCTCGCCGGAAACTTTCTGATGAATGCACAACAGAAGGCTGAGAAGGACGAGTCAGAGAGGAGGGAGGTGGAATCAAGGATTGAGATGGTTTGAAAACCAGAGTGTGGCCAGCGGCGTCAAAAATACCAAGAGGAGGCGTGCCTGGGTGGCTGAGTGGTTAAGCCTCTGCCTTCGGCTCAGGTCATGACCCCAGGTTCCTGGGATGGAGCCCCGCATCGGGCTCCCTGCTCTGCGGGAAAGCCTGCTTCTCCCTCTCCCACTCCCCCTGCTGGTGTTCCCTCTCTCTCTGTCAAATAAATAAATAAAATCTTTAAAAATTCCAAGAGGAGTAAGGTTCTTGGGCTTGGGGCATGTGAATGGCTCAGTTGAGCATCCCACTTTTGGTTCCAGCTTACGGTGTGATCTTGGGGTCATGATCTCAGGGTTGTGGCATCAGCCCTGCATCGGGCTCCATGCTGGAGGGGGCGGATCTGCTTAGGATTCTCTCCCTCTCCCTTTCTTTGTGCCCCTTCCCCTCCTCATGTTCTCTCTCTCTCTCAAATAAATACATAAATCTTTTTTTTAAGGCCCTTGGGCTTTAAGCACAGTTATCTCCTTAGGGATCTCGGCAAGGGAAGTTTGGGGTGCATGGCGGTGGGGGGAGTCAATGACAAACACAGTGAGTTGACAAATGAAGACGTGTCAGACAAATATGTGACAGACGTGGATACACTGAGGGACCCCCAGCTGGTTCAGTCGGTAGAGCATGTGACTCTTGATCTCAGAGCTGTGGGTTCAAGCCCCATGTTGGGGGTAGAATTTACTTTAAAAAATTTTAAAAAATTCTATCAAAAAACTAATTATGTACTGTATGGTGATTAACATAACATAATAAAAATTTAAAAAAAGAAATGGATACACTGAGTATTGAGTATTATTTCTAGAAACCTGGCTGTTCAGGTAATGGGAGAGGTCAGCAATAGACATCCGCCCAAAGAGAGAGCCTTTCTACAGTGATTTCTCCTTGGTTTTTTCTAAGAATGGAGAGATCCGAGCACTGTGGTGTGTGGGGGTTGAGCTGACCTGCCTCGCTTCTCTTCCACTTGGTTTTGCAACAGCACCTGTTTGGGAGGATTCTCTTCTCCCACTCCATGCTGTCTGGTTGGGAGTGAGAGTTTGCAGTGTGAGTTTCTGACCCACCTTTGGACCATTCAACACTGTCCTCGGGGGACTTGAAAACGTGAGTGATTGATACCAGGACAAAAATGGTCAGAGCTGATTCACCCCAACAGTGATGAGGAGTCTGGCTCTGGGTTAAAAACCTCTGTGTGATTTTCAGCCTGACCATATATGGAAGACTTCCCTGGCACCCCTCAGGAGGAAAGCTGTCGGCCCTATGCCCAGTGGGGTGCATTGCCAGGGCACTGAGACTGAGGGGAGCTGTGGTCAAGGACTAAGCCCCTTAGGCTCATGCTCTTGACACACCTGCATTGCTTGCAAGGAGCCTTCACTCCTTGGCGTCTTTATCCGAGGCTTTGGGCTAGGGTCTCCCTTGGGCAGTTCTGCTAAGGGTTCCTTATGGGGGAGGAGGGAATCTGAGACACACCTTTCCTCACTCTGACTCAGTAGCCAGTACCCTTCCACTCATAGACCTACTCACCTTGTCTCCCCGACAAAGAGTGCTTCAAACTTCCAGGCTCCCTCAGCAGTGTTTACACAGATGCACCTGAACCAGCACCCGGAGGAAGATGGAACGGAGGGAGTCCTGCTCTGTCTGGTTGTAGTGTCCCTCTCATGCCATGACAGCGAATGAAGGCTTGGGTCTTCCGCTTTGGCTCATTCGTTGCTTTAATCGCCTACTATACAACCCATATCAGTCCACACAACCAACTGCGTATCTTCATCTTAGACAGCTTGAGAAAGACACATAGTGGAAGTTACGCTTTTTACCTGAAATATTTTCTAAACTATGTTTCTGCTAAATGGATCCTTGTCCGTTATAGTTCTGAAGGAAAAAAAAAAGTACCAAAATAAAAATACATTTACCAAACCTAAAGGTCTGTCATAGATTTGGAAATGTTAAACTAAAATGTTGAGTTAAACTTTGAGGGGGGAAAAAACCCAAATCTATTTCAGGAATGAATGTTGGTTTTTGTTTTCTGGGTAAAACTTAAAGTACCCAAGAACGGCCAGCAGAGGGAGCCAAAACCATGCGTGTCACTTTCTTTTCTTCTCCAGAAAACTTTTAGGAAAATGGGTTATTAAAAACTGCAAAATGCAAATGAATCTCATCTTCCCAAAATACATGCAAAAATCATAGAAATCATATAACTTAATGTTACTCTGCTGCCAAGTGCTGTGTAGAAAATTTTAAGGCTGGAAGGAGATTCTGAATCTTGAATCAGAGATTCGAATTGTAAAAAAATCAGAGATTCTTGGTTATAAAAAGAAGCATCCCTCCTCCACCCTTGCTTCCTCTCTTCCCTCTCTGGGACTGGCTTGCAATAACTCCTGAAAAGTAAGTAATTTATATTCTATTTCAGCTGACACACTCTGAGTTGTATAACAACACTTTTTCAGTTGTCAAGGCAGGGAGCATACTGGTTCATACTGGAAACAGGTGTGTTGAGAAGCCAGAAAGCCTCTAACTCAAACCTCTGAAATCAGGCCTCAGATACCTTAGGGAAGAAAAGGAACACATTTCTCATGAAAGTCTGTTGAAAAAGAATTTTCTGCAAGTATAAATGTCTCTCCATTTTCTGGGTGGTACCTGCATTAGTCAGGGTGTTTCCTTTTTTGGCCATATAAGAGGGGAAAGGAATTTATTGAAAGGATACTGGCTTGCACTGTCCTCTTAGCAGTTTATAGTTAAAATTTGGGGAAGATATTTTCTACGTGAAAATGGTAAGAGCTTATTTTGTGCGACTTAACGTTCGCAAATTTGAAATTTTAATTAAAATGGATTTTAAAGTCCCCAAACTTCAGGCCCAAATGGCTTTACTGGTAACTTCTAACAAATATTTAAGGGAGAAGAATGTCATCTGAAACACAATGCCTGTGTTTTCAGAGAAGAAAAAAGAGAAAGTAGTTCCCACTCCTTTTATGATGCTAGCATTACCTAGATATCAAAACCCAAACAAGGGACTTCCATTTCCAAAAAGACAGGGTGGATGTACCTTTTCTATTCCTCTCAGTAAGTACAGATAAGAAGGCAGGGCATTATAAATAAAACAAATAAAAGATTATTTCGAAAGGTGGAGAGAGGGCAGCAGATGGACAAGGACCTCAGACAGGAGGAAGGATACACTGGGAAGGGGCGTAGGTTTTCTTTTTACTTCATATAGCCTAGGATTTTTTCTTTCTTTCTTATCCACTGTATCCCTGACACCGAATAAAGTGTCTGGCAAGTAAGAGGTGCTTGGTAAATGAATGCATGAATAAAATCAGTGACTGAGGGATCATTAAGTAGTGGATCTATTAAGTATGAAGGGCTATTGAAAGCACTATTGAAGAAAAAAACAATTAAACTCAGTCCCTGGTCTCTGAATTTATTATGCATGCCCTAAACATTGGCCAGTGTCAGAACACACAATCATACAAAGTGAGGAGAGATATCTGCTAAAACTACAAGCTATAAACAAAAATCAACTGATTCTTCGCCATGACTAGTGATGATGTCATTTTCTTTCTACAAAACAAGGAACAATACCGTGGAAAAAGGAAGAACTTTAGACAATCTGTGAAGATGAAAAAGAACATTCCAAATACAGGATTAAAATAGAGATTCTGAGAAAGAAACACAGTATAAAACTGCTTGGCTAGACACAACTGTGGACAATTCAATCCTGAATAACCTGAAACTGACTTCTGCTGTTGTAGAACACCAAGGAGAAGGATGCCAAAGAAATAAGACATAAGGAATCTCTGCGGTGCCTGGGTGGATCAGTTGGTTAAGTGTCTACCTTCAGCTCAAGGCAAGATCCCATGGTCCTGGGATCGAACCCCGTGCCAAGTTCCTCACTCAGACGGGAGTCTGCTTTTTCCTCTCCCTCTGCCCCCCACCCCATGCGTGCTCTTTCTCTCTCTCTCAAATAAATAAAAATTTAAAAATATATATATAAGGATTTTCTTTCCATTATTTTATACAGGAATATGAGGTGATCTAAAGCACTTGATGCTTAGCACATACTAAATATCAATAAATCCTAGGCAATCAAGAAATCCCCACATCAAATGACACCTGCTTGCGGTGTCACTTTGCTAAACAACTGTAGGGGGCACTGTTGGCAGTGTCATCCATGCAAAGGGCACCCCCTAGGCACACAGCAAATATCCTAGTCGTCCAAACACTGCAGATCGGTTCAAATAAATGTTTCAGTTTCCAAGGCATTACAGGATGACACCTCAATATCTACAATTTCTATACATATTCATGAAGATGTACCACCAGGATTGAAAGAGCCAAGCAGAGAAAGAACCATTCCATTCTACAGATAAGACAATTTCCTTAGTTAACGTCCTCAGACAGTACAGCTATACTCCTCGTCAATCTGAATTTTGTTCAAATCACTGAAGAGCTGGGTTCATTTTGTGACAAAATGAGAGACTTGCAAAATAAAATTCTGACAATTCACATAAATTTATTTGCGTCCCTATCATTTAGTGTGGGAGGCTTTTTAGAAATGCATAGAGACTTGGCATTAGATACAGATGAAATAATGTGATCTCTGAAAAAGCACTCCATCAAATATTTTGCTGGGGTTCCTAAAAGCAGTATGAGGTGTCTGCTCCACAATCATGTGACTTTTTACTTCATTTTTTGCGTTACTTGGAAAACTTACCAACACCATTTGCCAACACTCTTTCTAAACCAGTCTGTTTTAAATCAGACGATCTCATCTAATGTTTAAGACTAAAGGATGAGATGACACAAAAGGAAAAGATCCTTGAAGGTTAATCTGCCTCAGGATAATTTTTTAAAATATGAAAGTAGGTCTGCTATAGCGATCAGGGAGTGTTTCTCAAACTTATCTGAACATAAGCCTGTCTGACCTGGGGCGCTGGATGAGACCTCATCCCTAGAGGTTCTGATTCCTGAGGTTTGGGATGGGGCGAAGGAATGGATATTATTAAAAGCAGTTGAAGAAGCTTTGCAATCAGGCCAATTTGGGAAATACCTGGTGTCAGGGAAAGCACACCGAGCTAGTCACGGGGCTCCAAATACCAAGGTTGCCAGCTCTCCCGTGTGTCCTTAATTGAGTCACTTTATCTCACTGGGGCTAAATTTGCAGTTGTAAAAATAAAACAACAGGAAGGTTTTTAGCCTATAACCCCCCTGAAGACAGGAACCCCTTGGGCTATACCTATAGCTGGACCCCCTGTGCCCAGCTTGGTGTGCAGCATCTAAGAACTTCCCAGATATTATTTGTTGACGAATTCACTAGCTAGACCACAGGCAAGATCCCTTTTCAAGTAGGAAAATTATACGATTCTAAAAATAAGTAAGAAGGGACGCCTGGGTGGCTCAGTCGTTAAGTGTCTGCCTTTGGCTCAGGTCATGATCTCAGAGTCCTGGGATCAAGCCCCGCATCAGGCTCCCCGCTCAGCGGGAAGCCGGCTTCTCCCTCTCCCCTCACCCTGCTGGTGTTCCCTCTCTCGCTGTGTCTCTGTTTGTCAAACAAATAAAATCTTTTTTAAAAAATAAAAAAATAAAAATAAGAAAGTAATAAAATAATTCATTTGATCAGCCATGGACAAAATCAGAGTTAGCCTCAAACCCAAATAAAATAGAAACAAAAGCAAAAAAGAAAAAGAAAAAAGCACCCACTCCTTTCGCCTGGCTCATTCCTGGTGAGCGTTTCAAAGGATCAGACTTGGGTAACTTGATCTCATGCCTTCTTCACAGGATGGGAGGGTTCAAGGTAATGAACTGGATGTCCTGAGCATGGCTGTTTGGCTGACAAAGGTCAGTAGAGGCTCAGGAAAAGTGAGTTGAATCTGGAAAACCCAGGAAATTATGCGGAAAACAGAGTAAGTACTCCTGCTACACATACAGGAAATCTGTAGTCAGAGGAGGGCTTTTAGGACTTTTGTTGCTTTAGTCCCAAAACATACGGTCACATAACAAGCCAAGAATTATTAGGAACCTCCCCTGACACTTGTAGATTGTGCAGATATAGATGCTTTTGAAACTAAAAAAGAGGGGCACCTGGGTGGCTCAGTGGGTTAAAGCCTCTGCCTTTGGCTCAGGTCATGATCTCAGGGTCCTGGGATCCAACCCCGCTTCCTCCTCTCTCTCTCTGCCTGCCTCTCTGCCTCTCTGCCTGCTTGTAATCTCTCTCTCTGTCGAATAAATAAATAAAATCCTTTAAAAAAAAAGAAAAGAAACTAAAAAAGAGGGGTACCTGGCTTAGTCAGTGGAACATGCAAACCTTGATCTTGGGGTTGTGAATTCGAGCCCCACGTTGGGTCTAGAGATTACTTAAAAATAAAATCTTAAAAAAAAAAAGGGAAATCCAAAGAAGGCTTAGTTCAAATTTCTGTATACCTCCTACAATATATCAGCATTGGAAAAAAAAAATCACATGTCTAGTCAACTGCATATCAACCCCCTCCCTGAGCTAACAAAACAGTACACTTTCATATAATAACTTGTTTCCTCCTTTTGAAAAAGGATGATGATCCTGAGATGGCAGGGAAAAAAAGGAAACCACTAGCTTTTAGGACATTCATGTCCTAATTTCTCAATTTTACAAGTAAAACACAAATTGTTCTTAAAAATATTGCCAAGTGTGACCGAATTTACTCTGAATGTTATCAAAACATTAATTAAAAAAATAAGATATGCATATATAGTACAAAATCACGAGGCATGGGGGTATTTTTCATTCAGAGAGCACTTCTGACTTGGAACTGGGGTAAGGGTCAGTGGGTCTTATAAACTTATAAATTTGTGTTCTACATAAGAAAAGCTCCCAGCTGCAGAATTTGGAAAATCTTAAAACCACATGGTCGCAGGTAGTAAAAGAGGCAAGAGATTGTTCACCGAGAGCGGAGGTGGGGGTGTCCTGGGGAGGCGATGCTGAGATCACGCACTGCCATTCTCCGGGTGCAAGGTGAAGGTGTGCGGGAAGACACAGGGAAAAGGGACAGCGACTGCCCCTGCTACGTTGTTCTAACAGCTGCAGAGAACACGAGTCTTCGGTATGCTTCCCCAGCATCTTCCCCATGCCCTAAAATCCACTCCAGAGAAAGAAGATGGCTTAGATCCCAGGAAGAAGAACCAAACCTGCCCATATGCAACGGCCCCTAGTCAGGCACCGGATAGGGCAGGGAGCTGACGACCTCCCCGGATTCGGTGACAATGGCATCATAGACCCAGCGTCGATTGCAACGGCACTCAGGTCCGCACTTGTTGGAGTTGCACTTGGGGCAAGGGTAGAAGCAGCCCAGACAGTTCTTTTCGAGACAGTCACAAAGATCAGCGTCGTTACAGATCAGCCGGCCACTCTTGTCGTACTTCTTCCTAACCCTGCCGGGAGAACAGAACACAGTACCGGTTTCCCCAGCAGGGAGAGTAAACCACTCTGCGGCCACCCCCATATAAATCCGATCCCTTTATTCTGAGGAAACAGCACCCTAAGGATTACCCGGACACGCTTCCCAATAGTAGATGGGAGCTGCGTCCCAGGAAGCTCAGCCCATGTGACCCCGATTTCCAACACAGCCCGGCCAGTCACTGATGGGACCCTTCATTGCCCCAGCACGCTGGGGAAGGTGATATTCTACCGAAGCCAGTCAGAACGAGGAGCTGAGTAAAAGCTTCTTCCTAAAAATTACGACCTTCTCCCAATTTTTCTTTAAAAATATAACCATTCTTGATGGAGTTTTCCATGACAAATTTCACTCTTTTTCTTTCTACAAAAAAGCACTCTAGTGAATATGATTATGGTTTTTAAGGACTCAAGGGAAATATGAGAACTGTCCATGACTACACCACCATCATGAACACACACACACACACACAAACTCCTTTGGTAAGAATCTCCAGGTGCCATGCTCCTGCTCCTTTCTGATTCTGTTTGTTACCCAGTGTGGAGCGAGCTGGCAGGTGACCAAGATGGCGGGCTCCCTCAGAAGCTCTGAGTGAAGGCAAAATGTCTTGTACCAGAGGAACGCACCGGAGCCTACACCCCACTTGAGTCCCCACGTTTTCTCTGTCAGCCCCTACAACGTGTCCAGAAGACGAAAGTTGTCACAAGAATTCTACCGCCCTCTCAAATCCAGGCCCTTTTGAACTAAACCTTTCAGAATTGAGCTGCTTAAAAGCCTGAGGAGAACCAAAGTGTCTCTAGACAGCTTGTATCCTTTAGTAACAATTGGAAGCAAAAAAAAAAAAAAAAGTTGGCCCTCAGCTGGTGTGGTGAGATTATTAACTTCTCCACCCTTCCTCTTGAAACAGGTGTTAACATCTCCTCTCCTCCCTGTTCAGTTTAAGTAATGCTGTTCCCTCTTCTTCCCCCTGCCCCCAACAAAGCAGGGAAGGCTGAGGATCTCTATGGAAACTTGCTGCTTGATTTCCTCACTTGGGCAAGAAAGGAATACCTTCCTTCGAGGATTTGTATCTGAAGCACTTCGTCTGTGGAAGGAGGGCTCCCCACTCCCTCCCACGCCCACCAGGAAATGCAACAGACCAGGAGATTCAAAATCCATGATGGAAATCATGGGAATGGGCGGTCTTAAAACTACAAGATTGCCCCTATCAGATCTTGTCCTTGTCCATTTGTCTTAACCCAAATATTCTCTCGCCTTACTCAGACGCCAAGAGGCAAATTTTACCATTTCCTGCCCACCTTATGGTATCTTTTATAAAATTCTGAATTATTGTAGACACAAAAGTGTGCAAAACGTACATGCACGGAAAAAGAATAAAGCAAAGCTCCGCATTCTCACTGCCCAACTTGATAAAAGGTGTAAGAGTGTTGAGGTCTTCCTCATGCCCCACACACTGCATCCCTGAACCCCACCCTCCAAGAGGAAGCATAGCTTGTTGTTATAAACCCATCTCCTTGGGGGCGCCTGGGTGGCTCAGTCGTTAAGCTTCTGCCTTCGGCTCAGGTCATGATCCTAGGGTGGTGGTATCGAATACACACTGGGCTCCCTGCTTAGTGGAGGCCTGCTTCTTCCTCTCCCACTCCCCCCGCTTGTGTTCCCTCTCTCTGTCAAGTAAATAAATGAAGTCTTTAAAAACAAACAAACTACAAAAAACCATCTCCTTGGGGGCCCTGGCCGGCTAAGTCAGTACAGCACGCAGCTCAGGACTCTAAGTCCCAGGGTCCTGAGTTCAAGCCCCATGTTGGGTGTAAAAAAAAAATTCACCTCCCTGTCCTAGTTACATTTGTGTGAACCCCAAGCACACTGCATTTCCCTACATCGTGATTTGTGATTCAACTATGGTGGTACGTACATCTAGCTGTTATTGAAATATTTTTCAATTCTATATGCATTCAGCTGTAAGAATATACAAGTTTCTCATCTTTTCCATTACGGATGGGCATTTGAATTATTACTATCTTACTTCTTTTACTGTTATACCAATGCTAGGAGACTTTTGAATATGTCTCCTGGTATACATACTATACTGATGAGATTCTGTATTCGAAGGTTTATGAGCCTTTTCTTCTACAAAATGCTTATTCATTGATTGGCTCATTTTTCTCTTTGAATGTTTATCTTTTTCTTGTTGACTTGCATATATTTCGGATATTGATCTTTCAAATTAGAAATAGCTTCTCCTATCTTTTGGTTTGTCTTTCATTATTTTTAAGGTGTCTCTTGATGGGCATAAATTCTTAATTTTCACATAGTCAAATTCATCAGCCTTCTCCTTCATGGTTTGCTTATACTTGCGATGTGTTAGTAATTGATGTGGGGAACAAAGGCAAAAGAGAAATTATTAAATTTCCTTACTCCCTACAGCCCACTGACAAGTCTTTGAAACAGGCAGAGTGACATTCCTCTAGGGACCCAGCTGCCTCGATGTTAATTCTTAGCTAAGAGCAAAAGGCAATCTTAGCCCAAACCCCAGGACCCTATAAGTCTACTTTCACATATAAAAAGTCCTTTGGAAACTTCCTTTATCTCTACCACCTAAGATATGTGTTGGCAATCACCCCCCCCCCAAGCATATGGCCCACTGATATACATCTGAAAGGCCTCATGACTCAGGTTTTATTAGACGGTAATAAATGACCTTTTCCCAACAGCAGCTAGCCCTCTCAAGGTCCTAGAAGCCTTGCTTCCAAAATTCCTTAGAGACTCACGCTACCCCTAACCCCCTCCCAACTTGAAAGTACGTAATGGACCACCCCTTACAGCCCCAGTGCAGCTCTTTCTGCCCACAGGTCCTGTCTCTGTGCTTTAATAAAACCACCTTTGTGCACCAAAGACATCTCAAGAATTCCTTCTTGGCCATTGGCTCCAAACCCCAACATCTTTCCTACATCAGCTGTCATTGCACTTATGAAATATCTGTGCACATTTGACACCTGAATCCATTCCCACAGTTATACTATTTCTTCTTCTAGTGATACATCCTTCTTACTTTTAATCATCTTTCATCCTGAAGCCATTACTCTAATCCAAGAGCTTCTAAAGACTTTAAGAAAAATTGATTCCCAGTTTGGGATTATTGTCTATTTCTTAAAGTTGCTAACTTCCAAACACATGGGGCGATATTGTACTTTAGAAAAGATATTTTTAAAACATAAAAAAGAAGCAACCTTTGCTTTGCCAAGAACTCATGCATTTTGTAATCCCACAAATCAAATATAAGAAATCATGATCTTACTTGTATTTTACAGAAAAATACTCATTCATCTTTGACATCCGGGCTTTCTTTTTCTGCTGCCTTGTTTCAGGATTAAAGTCTGCTACCTGTGGTCCAGGGTTTTGAAACGCCAAGCATTTTAACTGCCGCTCTATTTGTTGCTATGAAACAAACAATGTATTTGGAATAAGAACCAGATAATTTTTTCTGTTGTATCACAATAAACTTTCCATAACTTTTGCCATAATGTCACAAAAGTACAGATGTTTTACCTACAGAAATAAACAGCTTAACTTGATTAAGTTTCAAAAGATGTTGTAAATTTCCTCAAGTTAGGCGATTCTGAAGAAAGAAATCTGTAGTATAAAACTCATGTAATAGGGCGCCTGGGTGGCTCAATGGGTTAAAGCCACTGCCTTTGGCTCAGGTCATGATCCCAGGGTCCTGGGATCGAGGCCCAGATCGGGCTCTCTGCTCAGCGGGGAGCCTGCTTCCTCCTCTCTCCTCTCTCTCTGCCTGCCTCTCTGCCTACTTGTAATCTCTCTCTCTGTGTCAAATGAATAAATAAAATCTTTAAAAAAAAACTCATGTAATAAATATAAACATAGGGATATCTGAGTAGCTCAGTTGGTTGAGCCTCTGACTCTTGATCTCAGCTCGGGTCTTTTTATTTGTTTGTTTGGTTTTTTTAAGATTTATTTATTTATTTATTTATTTTTATTAATTTTTTTATATTTATTTATTTTAGAGACAGGGAAGGGCAGAGGGAGAGGAAGAGACGGTCTTAAGCAGACTCCCCACTGAGTGCAGAGCCCCACGCAGGGCTCAGTCTCACCACCAAGATCATGACCTGAGCCAAAATCAAGAGTTGGACACTTAACCGACTGTGTGCTTAACCCTGGTCTTCATCTCAGGGTTGTGAGTTCAAGCCCCATATTGGGCTCCACGCTGGGCATGGAGCCTACTTTAAAATAAATAAATATAAATATATACTTATGCTTATGAATATAAATACATATGTAAATATATTATATATAGATATATAATATTAAAAACAACCAAGCAGGAAAAGAATTCCCTTTATAGTTGCAAAATACCAGTTGGCTTCTCAAATCTGATGGGGATGGAAGTCCCAATTAGCATTTATGGAGGACAAGAACAAGGGAAACCTTTCTGCAGCTGTTGGCTGGACAGACTCAGGTGCAGTGTCTAAAGTGTCTCAAGCCACACTGAGAACCCAAGATGCACACGGCCCCCTCCCTTTGCCTGGGGTGTTCTGAGAATGTGTTTCAGAATAATCAAGACCTCAGGTGTGTGGGCCCCATCAGGGCTTTTCGGCTACCTGAAAGATCTACTCTCAGTAAAAGCCAGATTTGAAAAAGAGATTTTCCTAGAATGTCTTTCTAGAGTGTTAGTAGAAAGTTTCAAAAGACTTGCCCTGGAGACATTTACAATTGGAAAAGAAAGGGAGTCTAATGGAAAAGACAAGCAACAAAGATGCTTCAATAAATCCTGATACCTTATTTCAAAACTATAGCACATATATCATGAGGGAAGGGAATGCTCTTCTGAAAGATATTAGAAGAATATAATCTGGCCCCCAAACACACAGACCGACATATAGATGAAATACTTTACCTGGAAACAAAAGGGAAACTTTCAAAGTGTGAATTTCAGTGTAACAGATTAGTAACAGAATCTCAGCCTTATATGCCGTTTATTTAGCTTAATAATAGTCCAAGCTGTCTAAAATAATATAAACGTATTTCTTTAAAGTTTTGTCCCAGTGTGTGTGTATGGGTTTGTTTTTTACAAACTTAACCTTATGAGACAATTCTGTATGTAGGTACAGCTGTGAAAAAAATACAACTTCGTACTATTACCATTCTCAGTTCCCATGGCAAAAGTTTAGGAACAGAGACACGAGGGTAAGCCTCTCTGTGTCCAAATCTTGGCTCTGCCACTTGTTAGCGGTGTGCCTTGAGCAAGCTCCTACGTCTCTGAGCCTCAGTGTCCCCTTTGTTGCAAAATGGGGTAACAGTATTATCTTGTGAGAAGGATTTGGTGAATTAATATATGCAAACTTTTAGAATCACAGGGTGCATGGGTGGCTCAGTCGGTTGAATGTCAGCCTTCAGCTCAGGTCATGACCTCAGGGTCCTGGGATCAAGTCCAGCATCGGGCCCCCTGCTCAGCGGGGAGTCTGCTTTTCCCTCTGCCTCATCCCCTGCCCCCCCACTTATGCTCACTATCTCACTTTCTCTCTAAATAAATTAATAAATAAACTCTTTAAAAATAAAAAGGAAAAAACTATTTTTTTTAAATAAAAACACTGAACACTACAAAAATACTATATTCTTCACAAATATTCTTCTCCAGGGGCAGGATTTTATTGCACAGAACACTGGGCTATAAATCAAGGGAGGTGAGTGACAGAGAGGAGATATGTGAAGTGTGACCAGCCCTGCCAGGAGCAGAGTGAAAAGGTTGTGGGTGGAGCCCCATCATCACAGAGGAGCAGAGAAGCTTCCCGTGAAATCCTGACAGGACCCATCTTCCACCCACGTCCAGGCTCATCTCAGAGATCCCCAAGTTGAGACCTCTCCAAACACCATGAACCCCTAATATCCATTTGCCATACCAGTTGCTTCTGTCCAATCTGACAGTTTTTCTCAGGAGAACTTTGACCCGGGTGTCCCTCGTGAGTGGAACTGTTTTTGCCTGATTGTTCATTCATTTCCGTTCACTGAAAAATAATTAACTGGGGAAAAACGTAGGACACATTAATATCGTACGTCAGCAGTAACTTCATCCTGTGACTTTCTGGCTCTTTGCCTGCGCTTTCCTTCTTGCAAAGACAGGTTTCCTGAAAGAGCCATCTGCTCTGCTGGTTGCTTTTTGTCACTCACTCTTAGATCCTGCGTTCCATCCCCCACTGCCCCCTC
>LNAC01000177.1:1450357-1466318 GCA_002007465.1 Ailurus styani
CCCCCGGCTCTAGGCAACCATTTGACTGACACTCTTCTCTTCTGGGTGTCCCATGAGCAAATCAAACATACCTTTTACAGTTCTTGGCATCGAAGACATTGCTGGAGCAGGCAACACGGGGACCATCCACTTCTCTGGAAGAGGAGTATGAATTCTTAGACCTCCATTCTTCCCCCCTTATGCTTAGTTCCTTGAAAAAAAGGAAGACACACTGATGTCCTACTTTCCCAGTAACACTGTGAAAACCTTACCCACTCCCGTGGTTTCGGTGTCACCCCTTTGCAGAGAGAGTTCCCCAGGGTATCTCAAAAATCTCCGACCTCCTCATTCATGTTTTCTGACAAATTTCTAGTACAACAGGGTCTCAAGGGAAGGCATCCATTTTCCATAAAACCCATCTGCAGACACGCCTGGAATTTACTTTGGTTGTATAAACAGGGCACCATGACGTGTGTGTGACTCAGGTGAAGTCAACGTGGGATGCTCATCTCAAATTCACAGCCCAGGCTGCTCTGCAGTGCTCTCTCTGAAAGGACCAAGCTCCCAAGGAGGCCTTCACAGCCCTCTGATTTTCTTCTCCCATATCCACCGCTGGGGCCATCCTCAGGGCACTGTTTCTACCAAAGGAGAGTGAGTTGTGATTTACAAGAGTGCCTAGGTCATATGGCGCCCCACTTGCCTGCCAGCTGGACGTTCTAGCTCTATACTCCCAGGTCTGGGTCACTAGGCATTGACCGACCACTCTCTAATTCCCAGTATTAGCTAAAAAGCTGCTTTTTCTGGCTAAAATTAACAAGCCAGGAAACAACAGATGTTGGCAAGGATGCAGAGAAAGGGAACCCTCCTACACTGTTGGTGGGAATGCAAGCTGATATAGCCACTCTGGAAAACAGTGTGGAGGTTCCTCAAAAAGTTGAAAATAGAGCTACCCTAAGACCCAGCAATTGCACTACTGGGTATTTACCCCAAAGATACAAATGTAGTGATCCGAAGGGACACCTGCACCCCAATGTTTATAGCAGCAATGTCCACAATAGCCAAACTATGGAAAGAGCCTAGATGTCCATCAACAGATGAATGGATAAAGAAGATGTGGTATATAGATAGATAGATAGATAGATAGACAGATAGATGTCACACACACACACACACACACACACACACAATGGAATGCTATGCAGTCATCAAAAATGAAATCTTGCCATTTGCAATGACATAGGTGGAACTAGAGGGTATTCTGTTAAGTAAAATAAGTCAATCAGAGAAAGACAATTATCATATGATCTCTGATAGGAGGAATTTGAGAATCAAGGCAGAAGAGCATAGGTAAAGAGAGGAAAAAATGAAACAAGATGAAACCAAGGAAGACAAACCAAAGAGACTCTTAATCTCAGGAAACAAACTGAAGGTTGCTGGAGTGGAGGCAGGTGGGAAGGATGGGGTGGTAGGGAGGATATGTGCTATGTGCTATGGTGAGCACTGTGAATTGTATAAGACTGATGAATCACAGACCCTTATCCCTGAAACAAATAACACATTACATGTTAACTTAAAAAAAGAAGAAGAAAAGGAAGCTGATTTTTCTTTCGTAGCATCCCTAACATTGATTTTCCCTTTCATTCTCTATCAGGCGAAATCCACCCTCCAGAGAGGGTAGTAGTATTAATACTACTTACCCTTGGTGAAGACAGCCTTAACGTGTCTGTCTGCTTGACAATACCCCAGCCCAGCTTCTCTTCCTGACTCTTGGCCCTGACCGCCTTTTCCTTGGAGCTTTTACTTGAGAACGCTCACCCCTGTGAATTCTTTCTCTGTCCCATTGAGATGTAAATCTTCTCCGAGCCTCTTGCCGAGTTTACAACCCCGGAATGTCCTCCTCAAAGATTTGGAGGCGTCCCTTTGAAATGTAATCAGTCAGAACGATGGCGCCTATGTTCTCCAGTCTCTGTGGGAAAGGTAGAAGCCTAACTTGCTGATTGGTGGGTGCCAATGAGCACACACAGGTGGCTTAATCACGGAGAAAAACATTTGCAAACTTGGGAGTGACTCCATGCGCTCCACACATCCCATGACCGACCTCCCTCAAGTCCCCCTTCTGCATTTTCTTTCAGGCTGAGTTCACACCGGGTTCCGATCCTCCCTACCCCCACTCCCATCACCAAAGCCTTGGATAGAGTCTTCTTTGCCTCGTTTAACTTTGCCCTGTGCAATTGTGACTTTGATGACCACCCGTGCCATTCCCATCTGATCTGCCAAACATTCTTGGGGAGTATTTTCCAATTTGTCTGAAGATAAAGTCACAGGGAGCTGTTTGGAGAATTAGAAATTCCCTGTTGGAGGAGGAGTTCAGACTCTCTCCAATGTGACCTCAGTCTCGACTGCCTAATTAAGTTCTTTTTTCCAGCTTAACTCTTAACTCAGGCAAAAGACCCCGTGGGCAAGGCAACCCCTGATGGGAACAAAACTATCCCTGTGAGCCAGGAAGACCCCGTGACTGACCCCCAAGACAATGATACACCTGACCTCTACAGCCCACATGCACTTCCCCACCAACCTTTGTCCCACATTTTCCTTCTGTAAACCTAGAAGTACTTCTAGCACTTTGGAGATGGGCTTTGAGATGTTCAATCACTGCCTTCCCAGTGTTGGCCTCACTGAAATTAATTCCTTGTTGGACCACCACCCGTCTCTCCCCCTTTGGACTTTGTCAGCGGAGACTGGCCAAACCTGGTCTGTTTGGGAGGCCCGGAGTCAGTGCTCTTGCACCTGCAGGCCCCAGTTACCCTGTCAAATTCCAGGCCTACTGGGGTTATAATGTACAGAGGAGAATCTTGGTAATCAGTATAATTAATGAGCCCCGCAGGATCATATGAATCCTCTCCTTAAGCCACTATTGAGAAGATAGGATAGGGAAAGTCGGTAGAATTTTCTCCATCCAGTCTTGCCATCTGGTCCTAAAATGATTGTGTTTTCTTCCCACCCTCAAATTCATCCAAACCATTGTGGTTGTGATAATATTCCTAAATCAGATATTTCTTTATCTCATTCCTATTAGAAGACTTCAATGACTCCCCTCTGCCGATAATATCCCACAAGCTCGACATGGCAGAGAAAGTCCCTCACAACTACCCCCAACCCACCTGCCTAGACTCACTCCCCTCATACCTCCTCTCAGGCCAGGCCTCCCATTAACAACACACCTCCCATCTCTTACCTAACTCAGTGCTTGACCTTTGAACCTTGGTCTCAGCTCTAAGAAGCCTCCAGAAACCTCCCCTGACCTCTCTAGTCCTTGAAGGCCCCTTCTTCCCTGGGGCTGTCTTTGGGGCTTCCTCAAGAAAATTCCCCCTCAAAGGGACCCTAAACGCTCTACCATCTTCACGTAGTACATTTCCTCCTCATGGGAATACATATGACTTCATGACCATCTTTGCAATCTAGAATTTTTCCTGAGACAGCATCCATGTAACCACGAGGGGAGAAATGAATATCTTATGAAAACCCTCTGCCTGGGAGCCTTTTTATTTAAGTCCTTTGTGAAATAAAGTTCTCCACAAATAGATTTGGGGGTTGGGGGAGGCACTTGCCCCTTTATATTCCAAATAAAGCAAAAGGAAATTAAAATCGCATTTCGCTGGACTGAAATTTAATTGGATTTTATTATGAGCCCAAATTATCTGTCCCACAAAAAGTAATGAAAGTGTGCAGAATCCCCCCTTTTTCCCTGCTTAGCTTCCCCAAGACAGGGGCTCTTAACCGGAGAAGGAACGCAGGGCCCTTGATCTTGGATGAGTAAAGCATATAAAGCACATATTTCTTCCCACTCACCTCTAACTGAAATTCTGGCATTTCCTTCTATTATAAAAGGCAGCCAACAAATAATAACAATGTTAGCAGGACTTGTGACTTTCATGCCTGAGAAAACACAGATGTTTTCATCACCTGTTAGAGCTGCTACAGATCTATGTCAAAACGCTATTTACATGTCTCAATTCTTCAAAATGATGGTAACTCTTAGGCCCACTGCTCGGGTCTATCTGAAAGGTTGATAATGAAACACATGCATTACTGCCACAAATTGTTTCTAACCTTTGGTGGGTGTATTTCCAGATAATTGGTTTCCTTTGCAACCTTGCAAATTTTATTTCCTATGATTGAAAAGAGTGTCCCAGGGGTGCCTTGTTGGCTTAGTTGGAGGAGCCTGTGGCTCTTGATCTTGGGGTCGTGAGTTCGAGCCCCACATGGGGTGGAGAGATTATTTAAATAAATAAAATTTTAAAAAATAATTAAAAAGCGGCACCTGGGTGGCTCAGTTGGTTGAGGGTCTCCCTTTGGCTCAGGTTGTGATCTCGGGGGTCCTAGGATCCAGTCCTGCACTGGGCACCCTGCTCAGGGGGGAGTCTCCTTCTCCCTCTCCCTCTGTCCTCCCTCGTGTTCTTATTCCCTCTCAATAAATAAATTCTTAAAAAAATAAAAAATAAAAACATTATCCTAAAAAACATTCTCAGAAATTGTCCATAGATCTCACAGTTGACCAAAGGGACCAGGACACAAAAGTAAGATGAAGAACTCTTGCAAAGATGGAGGGAAGACCCCCTGCCCCCACTTCCGCTGATCATAAACACCGGAAAACCCAAAGATTCTGGCTGCAGAAGAGGCTCGTCTTCAAGCCCAGGGCCGGCAGCAGTGCGGTCTAGCCTAGGGCAGTGCGGTCTGGCCTAAGTTCCTGCAGTCAATGGAATGCAAAGTGGAGGACGTCAATTTGACCAACTCTGTGTTTTGTCCTAACATTACATCCGGGCGCATCTGAAAGAGCCAAGATATAGTCCAGCACAAAAAGAAGAGGCTCCCCTCGGGGTGGGGGTGGCACAGACTCCCTGAGCAGTGCTCCTCCAAGTGGGGCCCAAGGATGGGGCAACTCTCTAGTAGCAGGCTTGGGCTGGAATGGAAATCCACTGACTCACTAAGGACATTGGGTAGTGTAGCGGACATTTTTTCTTTGTAGCAAGCTGGACTTCCTGGAGGAAGTTCACTGAGAATGTTCTCTGGCCCAAGTTCTGTAATTCACCAGATCAGGGACCTTGAGAAGCTCTGGAGTTCTATGAGTTCTTTAGCTCTGGAAGTAGTCTTAACACCTTTCCTTACCCCCATCCCCATCCCCCACCCCCCAGCAAGCCTGAAATCAGTACATAAGGCTCAGTAGATACCTCATGAATATTATGCTAGCAGATGCCAATGATTAGAGACCTACTATGTGTCAGGCACTGGACTCAACATCCTACATGTACTACTTCATTCAATTCCACAACAGCTGTGAATTAGATGTTATCTCTATTGTTCAGATGACCAAACTGAGGCCAAGGAAGTTCCTTTTGGTCCCCTAGGTACACGTAGGCTGCGTGAGCTCAAAACCCACACCTGTCCGGCTCCCCAGATGAAGCTTTTTTCAGGAGGTTACAGAGCATCGAGGTTTGTTTTAATGAAGACTGCCATGTCTACACAGGATGATGCCAAGAGAGGCAATGCAGTTAATGCCAGACACACAGAGCCTTTTCAAAGAGAAACGTGGAATAGGAATAAGGGAGGATGCACTTTAGAGCCTCTCAAATTTGCCCCCACATCTTGAAGGGTGTGCTGGGAAAAGACTCCCACCTCACGCACAGGAACCCTACCTGATTTCAGGATGGGATTTGGAAGGCAGCACAAAAGAAGAAAGCCTCTGGGGGCACTTGGCTGGCTCAGTCAGGGGAGAGTGCTCTGCTTGATCTCAGGGTCGTGGGTTCGAGCCCCATGCTGGGTGTAGAGATTACTCAAAAAAAAGGGGGCGGGTGAGAAGAAGAAGAAGGACGAGGAGGAGGAGGAGGAGGAGGAGGAGAAGAAGAAAGTCACATGCTGACAAAATTACCTTGAAAATCCCTTCAGAAAATGCTGTATAGAGAATAGACTGAACATCAAATGAAATGGTTGGCTTTTGTACTGGAGCCATCGCGGATAAATTGTTGACCTTTAAACTTCAGAATCACATCCCCTGGCAAGTTGCTCACTGCGGGGGGGCTTGGGAACAGGGTGGCCTCAGAAATAGCTCTGGGGCGCCTGGGTGGCTCAGTGGGTTAAAGCCTCTGCTTTCGGCTCAGGTCATGATCTCAGCGTCCTGGGATCGAGGCCTGCATCGGGCTCTCTGCTCAGCAGGGAGCCTGCTTCCTCCTCTCCCTGTCTCTCTGCCTGCCTCTCTGCCTACTTGTAATCTCTCTCTCTCTGTGTCAAATAAATAAATAAAATCTTTAAAAAAAAAAAAAAGAAAAAGAAATAGCTCTGGATCGGGATCAGCTTCCCCTTTACCCTGGAGCACCGGTCATGGAGGGGAATGTGGGCAAAATGGCTCAAGGTTACGATGCTCCCCTCTGCCCCCCGGTACCATACGGTTGGATTTTGGGGGGCCGATTATATCTTGCATAAGGTAGAATAAGTATTTTTTCCTACTTTTTATCCCTAAGGACACAAGCAGATTACCAAAGCAAGAAAAACCTTGCATTTACATCCTAGCCGAAAAGTTGGCCTCTGCTTTTATTCGGGAGCTGATAAAGCCATTGATTCTGAGACACTATCTGGAAGACACTCTTTAGAAATGATTTAGAAAAGAGTCAGACATAGACATCCACAGAGAACATTCAACTGCGTCATGCTGTAGTGACTTAATGGAAAGGTTTTCATGAAAAGCTGTGAATCACAGAGCAGATTCATGCTGTTTTAATCTCATCTGGTCTCCAGCCTTAGTTTTCTCTACTTGGTAAAAATGAAAGGTCACTGTGGTAATTGACAGGTGAGACAGATCCCACCAGGGACTCGGGTGGAAGAGAGAAACAGCGGCAGTGTGCTGATCAATTAAGCCATTCCCCTGCTGTTCCCTCCCAGCTTGCTCAGCTGTTTTCAAAGCCACAAAACCACACGAGAACCTCCCACAAAATCTCTGTGGCCATTTGTCCCTAAGAATTAATGGTAATTTGCATCCAAGCCTTTGGAAGTGCTCTTAAACAATATAAATGCTTTAGATTTGTTTGCAAAATAGAAGTATGTATCCTACGCTGTATTTTCCTACACAACACACACACACACACACACACACACACACACACACACACACACACACCCTTCTGTGGCTCAGTCTAAAATAATGTAAAACAGGGGCACCTGGGTGACTCAGTCGGTGAAGTGCCTGATTCTTGATTTTGGCTCAGATCATGATTTTGGGGTCGTGAGATGGAGCCTGGGGTCTGGCTCCATGCTCAGTGGGGAATCTGCTTGAGATTCTCTCTCCTTCTCCCTCTATCCCTCCCCTGCTCTCTATCTCTCTCTTAAAAAAAATAAGTGAAAAAAAAATCCCATATTTAAAGTAATTTAAAGGGATGCCTAGCAGAGATGGGTAAGTGGCAAGAGCACAGGGTGACCAAGAGCTGTTCTTGCTGCTGCCAGAATGTGACAATCTGGCTTCGCTCTGAGACCAACCCTCCCCCCTTGCAAAGCCCACTGGGCTCACTGAACAGATCCACAGTCACGAGGGCCTCACCCCTCATGCCTTCTTCATAATCTGGATCTCCTGAATTATACATTTTCACTCTTCCCCGCAATTTTAAAGATTACAAAAGCCAGAAACCTGTGGGTGTAGTCAGCCCCATCAATGGAAAAGAGAGAAGGAAGGAGACTCTTTAAGGAGATCAGAAGATTAGGCCATTTTCAGCTGTAGGGGCCAAGGGCAGGCTGCTCTCAAATGGGCCACTGGGTCATGAACATTATTTTGAAGTAAAAGCAATCAAAACCCAGCAGATTCAGGAAAAGCTCTTTACTTCCCCCTTAACTGTTTTATACTGTTTTATACTAAGAAGAGAGCTATTAACAGATTCCCCCTTACCTAAGAAACATCTACATAATGAGGCAACCCCTTTGTTTTCCAAACATCTCCTCCCACCTTCCTGCCAATGGTCTTCCTCCTCTTTGTATCCTCAGACCCCTGCCCCTCTCTTTAGCTCCTATAAGTGTCCTTTTGCCCCACTCTCTTTGGAATTCCCATGTCCGTGTGAATTCTCTGTATTTGTATCTCTGTTTGTATTGTATCGAATGTAGTATTACACTCAATTTTCTCCTGTTAATCTGCCTGCTATCGATTTGATTCTAAGTCCAGCTAGAAGAATCTTGAAGGGTAGAGGAAATTCTTCCTTCCCTGACACAGCATCGTCCTGATAAATACACTTCCAACCACTCCTCCCACATTTTAAGTGAGGAGGTTCTTTTCTCCAGACCCCGAAGCTTCTCTTAAGCTCATTTCTTTGCTTCCATTTCTATTTCAGTCCATGCTACAACAAAAAAACCCCCAATTCTCTTCCACTCTTAACTATAACACATTAAGACGACAATATATATTCAGATTCAATATCTGGTGCCCAGCTTTAGCCTCACCTCTCTCTACCAGCCTCGGAGGGAATCCAGTGTAAATGCACCCTTAGAAAAGGAACATCTTTCCAAGGACTGATCTCCTACCTCTGTCACTCCTTCCTAAGGACAGTTGCTCGGCAAGCCCCATGGCTGGTAGTAGAGAGAAAGTGCACATACCTTTCCGCTGGATGAAAGAGAAGGAAGAAATACTGGAAACAAGAGAGACTGTACTTCCTTGTTTCCTTTGTTTTGCTGAGAAACCGTAGAGCCCTCTGGGGAGAGAGACGCAAGGCCTCCAAGGTGCTCCTACAATTGAACGCTTTTTTAATAATGGCTGAGAGGAGGAGAGGTGGAAAGCCAGAGAGGTGGGGGCTGGTTAGCAGTGTCAACTCTCTCTTCCACCGAGAGCCTATTCTAAAATCATACGACATCAGGGAATGATCATTCATCTGTTCCCCATCTTCCATCCACAAGAAGCAGTGAATCTTGAGCTTTAGTTTTGACTCTACTTTGAGTCTCATATGTTGACTTCAAATGTTCAACTAATATCGACACCAATTTCCCCCTGGCTGTATTTATATTTCAGTGTAAATAGCACACACACCCCCACATAGACACACATAACATACACATGCACATAAGCATAGTATATAGAGAGTAGAGTTTACATCATTATTCTATTATTTATAATTTATAGTATATAATTTATAATTGTATTAATATATTATCACTGTAAAATTATATATTGTTTCTCTATTATATTTATTATTTATATTATTTACATCATTATATAACATATATTATTTATATATAACATTATATATAAATTATAGAATACATAATTTATATGATATATAATTTATATATGATATATTATTTATATATTATATATCATATATTATTTATATCCTATATATGTATTTATATCATATATATGTATATTACATATATGTGTAATATAGTATATATTACCTATACATTCTAGAAAAGATAAACAAATAAAATAGTGTTCTTGAAAAGAACAAGGAGAGGAAACAAAATCTTCACTTATAGGAGCCTTCAACCCATGTGGCAATGCTGCAAAACGTTAAGGTTGTGCCAGGATTAAGTATCTTTGATTTAAACCTCACATCCATGAAGCAACTGCTCTATTTTTGAGATTACATAGTAAATTTTGCATATCAAAACTTAAAAATATATATATTTAAGCTAAAAACCATTTAGGAAAAAACTGTGTCGTCCCAAGAGAAAACTCAATCATGTTTGTAAGTTGTGCCTAAGATACATACTAATCTCTAAATCACAGCCCCCTCACCGCCGGCCTCTGCTGCGAGGGCTCGGATATTGTGCTGTGAGTCATGAAAACCACTTCACTGCAGGTTCATACCCACCCCGTTCATTTGTGAATTAGAGGGTAGAAACAACCATTCCATTCCTAATTACTTTTGCTACAAAGATTAAGGAAAAGAAATAAAATCTTCAGATAGAAGAGCTTGTAACCCATCCAACGATGATACTCTTCCTCATACCCATTAAGCAACAGCTACATTTTTTAAAAATTTTATTTATTTATTTGACAGAGAGAGATCACAAGCAGGCAGAGAGGCAGGCAGAGAGAGAGAGGGGGAAGCAGGCTCCCCGCTGAGCAGGGAGCCCGATGCGGGCCTCGATCCCAGGACCCTGAGATCATGGCCTGAGCCGAAGGCAGAGGCTTTAACCCACTGAGCCACCCAGGCGCCCCAATAGCTACATTTTTGGATTGCACAGGAAATTTTGCATATAAAAAATTTGCTATCTTGCCACGTAAGGATTGCCAATGCCATCTTGCAAATTAAGGACTGCAATACCTCAAAGCGGCTAAAATCCCACCAGGCTTTTCCACAATCACACCTTACAAATATACATTCTTTGGCCCACGTTCGGCTTTGTTTTTACACACCAGATGGGAAAAGGCACTCCTCCCTGATTTTACCACACAAGACGAACAGAGAAAGAAAAAATACATCAAGGGCCAAATGCAAGGACAGGAATCTTCTAAAAACCAGGCGGAGGAAAGTCTTGTAAAGAACAAGGATTTTCACCAAACCCAAGTCCCAACTGGAGACTTTAAAAAAATAAATAAATAAAGTGCTAAGAAAGAGCAGTGAACCAGAGGATTGAAAGTTATTGCTTCCTCTTATTTCTTCAATTTAAGAAGGAAAATAAATAATACAAAATAACTATTCTGTATGATTTCCAAGTTTCTCCCGCAAAATCTATTAGCTATTCAAACTAATGGTTCAACTGGCAAATCTTCAGAAGAACTTTACATCGTGTTTTCAAAAAGATAAACATTTAATCATAAAAGATGGAGTATTTTTTAAAGCTAATAATACCTCACAAATTTCCTACTCCCGAATTTATTGCAATTTTTTTTTAGGTAGGCTCCGTGCCCAGCATGGGGCTTAAACTTGTCACCCCGAGATCAAGACTTGCATCTCCACAGACTGAGGCAGCCAGGCACCCCTTTATTGCAATTTCAACATGCCTTCTGCTAAGAAAATATTATTTCTTTCTCTTTAGATGACCCTCAGGTTTTGGGGAGAATGAATTGAATGTAACTTAAAATTTGTTGCTTTGTCAAATGAAGGATTCACATACTAGAACTCTCCTCAGTTCGCTTACTAATTCCTGGAGACTAAAAATCTTCACGTTTGTGAGTTGTAGTAACTTATTTTATCAGTTTGTAGCTAGCGGTATGTTAATGTGTAATATACACTGTACTTTATAAGTAAAGCAGCTCATAAGCTCATTTATTTAGTATTGTTTATTATTGCAAAATATTGGAATGCCTATTTACAGGCATGGAATACAGTGCACCTGTGAGAAGAAAAGTGAGGACGATCTCGGTGCAGGGATATGGAGCAATTTACAGACTATATTATTTAACGAGAGTAATAGTACAATAGAGTATCTACCCTCCGTGTAAGGAAGTATACTACCTATGCTATGCTAGGTTATGAGACAAGGTGTTATTTGCAGCCAAAACATTCCAATCAACTCAACCTGATGCAGGGCGTGGCTTATGAAATAATTAAAAAGTCACCAGCTCTGAGAGTCGTCAGCATCTAGGCAAGGGCTGCAGAGGGAAAGGTTCCGGGTTTATCTGGCTAAATGTGTTAACCTCCTCAGCAGCTCCTGAACAACCTCTCATGGGTTTATTAACCAACTAATGAAAAAAATCCGACTGAGAATAATTCTTACTGTCTGGGTACTATGCCGGCAGGTTCACTGCGGCTGGTGTTTGATTAAGGTCTGTTACCCTATGAAACCCTAATGAGTTGTCCTTTTGAAAAGGCAGTCGTCCTAGTGGGAATCACCCAGGAGGTTGAGTGAGTGTAGGGAGCTCATAACCTGAGGCAGGAGCAGTGACTCCCTCTCCCCAGGTTGGGGTGGGGGGAGTGGTTATCCAGTACTGCTATTCTTCCCATCATTCACTCAGCAGGCATTGATTAAATACCTGCTATCGGCCAGGAACTGTGTGAAAAATAGCAACTCAATTAAGACAGGACTCCTCTCCACAGAGCTGGAAAGTCTAGAAGGAGATATGTAATCAAAGAAATACTACATGTGCATCACAATTGCTCAGGGCACTGCCAGGGGGCAGGGGAGGGAGTGGGGAGACAGTGGCTTTCCCTGGGAAGGGCGGTATCAAGGAGGGCTCCCAAGAAGAGGTGGCAGTTGAGTTAATCTTGAAAAATGAACAGGGAAGGGGCGCCTGGGTGGCTCAGTCAGTTGGGCTCACTCCCCCTGCTTGTGTCCTCTCTCTAATAAATAAATACAGTCAAGAAAAGAAAAGAAAAGAAAAGAAAAGAAAAGAAAAGAAAAGAAAAGAAAAGAAAAGAAAAGAAAAGAAAAGGAAAGGAAAGGAAAGGAAAGGAAAGAAGAGAAGAGAAAAGAAGAGGAAAGAAAAGAAAAATGAACAGGGAAAACCAGGCAGAGAGGGAGTAGGAAGGACAATCTAGGTGGATAGAGGGGCTGTGAGCAAGAGCTGAATGTACGAGAAGTCTATACAACTTTCAGAAGGGTCTAGTGGGGGGTGGAGGGGTTATCCGGGCTTTGATAAGGCGAAACCACAAGTGCACTCACTGCAGTGGGATCTGCGTATCTCAACAGACTCTAATAAATGTCTTTCCCAATGACAACAAGGGCAGACTTGGCCTGCAGACGCCACAAGGCAAGGGAGAAGAGAGGAAGCAGAGGTTTGTATGTGGTCTCAAGACCTTCAGGAGCTCCGTTCTGGAAAACGAGTAAAATGATTTTATACCACTTTTTAACCTGAACAGAGATCAGTATAAGTTTATATCATGTGCAAGTGAATCTTTTTCGAAAGATGGTTTTACTATTATTAGTGTTAAATCGACTACTATGACTGTATATTTACCACTGCTACTAGTGTAACTATTAGGCAAATATTGCTATGCTAATTTCAGTTACTAATATCATAGAACATGTATTACTTCATGGACTACTTCCCACTCTCCAGACACAGCTTCTATTTGCTGTACCTCAAATTGTTTCTGTTCTTTTCTTTTCTAGAAATGCCTTCCCATCACGCCTTTAAAAAATTATAGACATACAGGGTGTAAAACATCTCTAGAATAGGCAAGTTTGACCCAGCAATTACTCTGGGGGAATTTCTTTAAGGAAAAATCAAGCTCTTTGCAAAAATTTAGCATCTTGTAATAATTGCTGGATTCTAGAGTGACTAGGTCGGGAGAGTAAAACTTTAACAACTTTGGGGGTGCCTGGGTGGCTCAGTTGGTTAAGGAACTGACTCTTGGTTTCAGCTCAGGTCCTGATCTCAGGGTCGTGAGATCCAGCCCTGTGCCGAGCCGTCTGTCGTGTGCCACGCTCAGCATGCAGTCTGCTAGAGATCCTTTCCACGTCCTTCTCCCTCTGCCCCTCCCCTTGCTTATACTCTCTCTCTCTTTCTAAAATAAATAAATAAAATCTTTTTAAAAAAGTAACAATGTCATTATCAAACAAAATTATGTAACACAAGGTAGTCATTAAAATGGTACAGTGGAAATGTGTTTGTTGGCAGGAAGAAAGATACACTGTGATTATTAAGAAAGCACATTTCAAAAATGAGCATCTAGAGGGTATTTCTTTTTTCCTAGAGACGATTTTGGTAAATCGCATTTTTCTAGGAGCTTAACCATTTTTCCAAGTTTTCAAAGTTACTGACGTAAATTTGTTCAAAACATCATTGTGTTTTCTTTTATGTCTGAAGTATCTGTAGTTATGTCTTCCTTCTTTAGTCCTACTGCTATTTTTTTTCCTACTGTCTTCTCTTTCAAACATTTCTCATCCTGTCAAGGAAAAGCTTCCTCCCTTCCTCGCTTCTTCCCTTCCTCTCTTCCTTCCTTTCTCTTTCTTTTCTTTTCTCTCCTTCCTTCCTTCCTCCCTCCCTCCCTCCCTTCCTTTCTCTCCTTTCCCTTTTTCTTTCTTTTTCTTTTCCTTCCTTCCATCCTTCCTTCCTTCCTTCCTTCCTTCCTTCCTTCCTTCCTTCCTTCCTTCCTTCCTTCCTTCCTTTCTTCCTTCTAAATTTCTGTCTGTCCCTTCCTTCCTTCCTTCTTTTCATTCATTCATTTCATTCTTATATTTTTGTTTCTATTTGGGGTATGTTTTGTGTTATTTTTCTATTGTCTTAAGATGTATGCTTAGCTCATTAGTTTTCGTTCCTTTTTTTTTCTAATATAAGCATTTGTGGATATAAATCTCATTAGGTCTGCTTCTGCCAGCTCCATTTCTTTCTTATCTTCTTCTCTCCTTTCTTCACATTTCTTTTGAGTCCTATGTACAATTTGATCTCTTGTTTCAAAGAAAAAATGTTTTCTGTATTTTTTTTATTCTAAGTTGAAGTTTGTTCATGTTTTCTGGAGTCTTTGGATGGTGGCCATTCTTTCAGAGACAGCTATTTGATGAGGGATAATGGGAAGAGGGACAGAGGGACTGTGGAGATGAACCTGGGGGAAAGCATAATGGGGAGAGGTATGTTGACTTGGAAATTTTCCCACCAATGCCCTGCTCTGGGCATAAGGCTATGTATGTGCTCCTGGCTTACAGCTGAACTTTGAGTGTCCCTGGTCCTGTCACTGATCAAGGCTGGTACACGGAGGACTGACTACCACCCACTCTGCCTCCACTTCCCTACCATTCCAGTACCAAAGAGGCCCATCTGTTCGTGTCTCCATTCTGTTCCATTTTCCCTGTCACTCCATGATGTCTCTCAGGCCAGAGACGCTCAGGAAGCCCGTCTGAGGCCTGCGATTCCGAGGGTTTCCGGTTTCCCTCGGGGTGTCCCCTCCCATGTGGAAGGCTGTGTATTGTTACAGAACCACAGAACCATGTTTGCTCTCCGATGTCTTTCACAACTGGTTCCAAATTTGCTTTATTTAGCAGTAATATTCATGGGCTGTGGTTTTCTGATGGCACTGTTTCCTAGGTGCACAGAATAATGACTTTTCATCTCTGTTGAATACCCCTTTGCATCTAGCAGGCCAGCTTCAGACTCAAACCCGGTTTCTCTGCCTTCAGCCCTTCACATCTGCACATAAGCACCACCATAGTCACAGCCTCCTAAAATGGGTCCCACTGTGTCACTCTCTGCCTCGAACACCTCGGTGATGCTTTGTGATCCTCAGCACATATTTCAGACTTTTATGTTGTGACCTAACTCTCCTTTCCTTCCATCAACCTGACCTCCATTAACCATTCCTAAAAGCCAGGAACGTCCCCACCACCAGGACCCACTTGTGTTTTTCTCGCAGTCCCATTGCTCAATACCCCGCTTCTGCTTCTGTGTTTCCAAGCTTATATTTCTAGTTAGTTCTATACACATGTCTGTCCCCTCCTGGATCTACAAGGCCTCTCTGTCCTTTAACATGTGTCTTAGCAACTAGCACATCGAGGCTCAAGATATATCCACTAACAGAGAAGCATGACACTACATTTACCACTGGAAATAGTAATTTGGGGATCTGTTTCCTGTGAATCCGAGCAATACTAGGCACTTTTCCAGGATCTCATCCATGCCCCTAACCCTACCTCTATTCTACCTTGCCTAGTTAAATTGGAACCTAAGATTCCTGCCTCCTGTAGGAAAAGTGAATCACCCAGTAGTCCCTCCCCACGAATCTTAGACCCACAATACATCCTTTCCTTTTACCTCTGCCACAGCCTAAAACAACATACCGTTGATCTCAAATATGTGTTTAATTAAAAAAAAACAAAACAAAATAAAACGCGGGGCACCTGCGTGGCTCAGTCAGTTAAGTGTCTGCCTTTGGCTCAGGTCATGATCCCAGGGTCCTTGGATGGAACCCCGCATCGGGCTCCCTGCTCTGCTGGAAAACCTGCTTCTCCCTCTCCCACTCCCCCTGCTGGTGTTCCCTCTCTCGCTGTATCTCTCTCTCTGTGTCAAATAAATAAATGGAATCTTTTTAAAAAATAAAAAATTTTTATTTTTTTTATTTTTTATTTTTTTTTT
>LNAC01000177.1:1466415-1504368 GCA_002007465.1 Ailurus styani
TCGATCCCAGGACCCTGGGATCATGACCTGAGCCGAAAGCAGAGGCTTTAAGCCACTGAGCCACCCAGGCGCCCAAAAATAAAAAATTTTTAAAAAACCAACACAAGGGCGCCTGGGTGGCTCAGTGGGTAAAAGCCTCTGCCTTCGGCTCAGGTCATGATCTCAGGGTCCTGGGATCGAGGCCCGCATCGGGCTCTCTGCTCAGCAGGGAGCCTGCTTCCCCCGCTCTCTCTGCCTGCCTCTCTGCCTCCTTGTGATCTCTCTCCCTCTGTGAAATAAATAAAAAATCTTTAAAAAAAAAAAAAAAAAACCAACACAAGTCAAAACCAAAAGACAACAGATTCTTGTGTGTGTGTGTGTGTGTGTGTGTGTGTGTGTGTGTGTACAAGGAAATGTCATTAAGAACAGCAGGTATCTCTGGACTTTTGTTTTGCCCTTTGTTACTTCCTACACTGACCCATTTCCTAGAATAAATATATTTTTTACAATTTTATAAGTAGTAATACATATTTTAAAAAGGTCTTAGAATAAACTCAGTTCTTACAGGATGTGCAAAATAAAGATGTCCAGCAGATGGCGCAAAACCTTAACCCAGAAAGAAACCTCCTTACCTCTTCAAGAATGCCATTGTGGGGCGCCTGGGTGGCTCAGGGGGTTGAAGCCTCTGCCTTCGGCTCAGGTCATGATCTCAGCGTCCTGGGATCGAGGCCCGCATCGGGCTCCCTGCTCAGTGGGGAGCCTGCTTCCTCCTCTCTCTCTGCCTGCCTCTCTGCCTCCTTGTGATCTCTCTCTCTGTGTCAAATAAATAAAAATCTTTAAAAAAAAAAAAAAAAGAATGCCATTGTGGGGGGCATGTTTCTCAGTGACCAAGGATCAGACAAGGTGGACACTGGCTCCAGAATTTTCATGTCCATTAAATATGATTTGTTTGACCTCTTCTATACCTATGGGTGAGTCATTTCATAGGTAAGGGATGGGCCTCTGAGAAGAGCATGTGTAGGACCTATGGATTCTGTGGAGCAAGACTGTGAGTGTGGAAGATCCTTGAGGAATGAACAAGTGAGATGTCAGTGTGAGGCTTTGGAGATCATGGAGTCCCTCAGTTCTCAAACATCGTTTTGAGATTTTTCTCTAAATCAACCCCAACCTGTAAAACCAACAAAACTGGACCTATCTTAATGGAATACAGTTTGGGGGCAAGAGCTATGCTGAGCCTTCCTTTGCCTGAGTCCTCCTAGCCCCCCTCCCATCCCTCCCACCCCCACTGGTGGGCGACATGATCAAGAACTGGCTATACTTCATCAACAGCCATAGAATCCATAAAATACTTTCAAGAAACCCTACAGAAAATCACTAAGGCAGTGTTGTACTATCAAGTTACTAGCGAGAAAAAGGAATGCTCAGAGGAGGAGACATTCCAATTAGAAATGGGAAAAATAAGGAGCATGTGAGTGGCTCGGTCGGTTAAGTGTCGGCCTTCAGCTCAGGTCATGATCCCAAGGGTTCTGGGACCGAGCCCTGAACTGGGTTCCCTCCTCAGTGGGGAGTCTGCTCCTCCCCCCCTCCCACCACTCCTACACGTGCTCCCTCTCTCTCAAATAAAATCTTTTATTTTTTAGATTTTATTTATTTGACAGAGAGAGAGAACACAAGTAGGCAGAGAGAGAGGGGCAAGCAGGCTCCCCACCGAGCAGGGAGACCGATGCAAGCCTCGATCCCAGGACCCTGAAATCATGACCTGAGCCAAAGACAGAGGCTTAACTCACTGAGCCACCCAGGTGCCTCAAATAAAATATTTAAAAAAATATATCTGATTCTTGATCTCAGCTCAGGTCTTGATCTCAGGGTCGTGAGTTTGAGCCCTCCCTTGGGCTTCCTGCTGGGTGTGGAGCCTACAGGAAGGAAGGAAGGAAGGAAAAGAAAAAAGAAAGAAAGGAAGGAAGGAAGAAGGAAAGAGAGAGGGAAGGAGGAAGGAAGGAAGGAAGGGAGGGAGGGAGGGAGGGAGAAAGAGAAAAAGAAAGAAAGAAAGAGAAAGAAAGAAAGAAAGAAAGAAAGAAAAGAAAGAAAGAAAGAAAGAAAGAAAGAAAGAAAAGAAAGAAAGAAAGAAAGAAAAAACTATATACAAAGAAAAATATCATTAATGGCTCTCGAAGGAAAAACTCAATAAGGACACTCAAACTGCATCAGCAAATTAAGCACTAATATTTTGCACAAATTTGACTTCTGCATTTAGAATTCATATTAAATTAAATTTCTGATACTGTAAACTTTGGATTCACTTAAAACCTTTCTAAGGCTGCACATGGTTTATGAAAACCACAGGAACAGAGCATTTCAGCTAAAGCTAGCTTTCATGAGTAATATGAGCATATTTGTGAGTTATATTTACATCAGTAAAGTTTATTTCTATCAAGAGAGTATCCTTAGGCTATACTTCCTATATAATCTATAATTTCTTTAAAGTTTTATTTATTTAAGTAATCACCACACCCAACATGGGGCTCAAACTCGCGACCCCAAGATCAAGAGTTGCATGCTCTTCTGACTGAGCCAGCCAGGCGTCTCTATAATCTATACTTTTTAAATTCACTTGTAAGCCAAAGCAAATCATGATTTGACAGCATGAAGCTAGTTATTTTAGAACTTCAACCATTCCCTAAAAATCTATGTTAATAGTGTTTGCAAAGTAGGCGCAACAACTTATTTAAATGCATTTGACTTAAGCTTCTTTTCAAATACTAGTCCAAATTTAACTGTCTTACACAAATCATTCCTTGAAAGGTATTTGCTTGTTTTGCATGGCCATGTCTGCATGAAGCCGTGCCTGCTTTTCCAAGAGCTGACACCCTATTACAGTTCTGGTCCACAGTAGGTGTGTGCTGATTAAAAGCTTTCAAATGAGGCTTGCCAGCATATAATAATAGTATCTTAACCGTGTCCTAAATCAAAAGGTAAAAGAAAATCCCAAAGTAAATGATGGTTGGCAGTAAACAGAGTAGGTTTTAAGTTCTGGCTTCTGCCTCTGCTGGTGTTGCAGTCTTTAGCCTTCCTTCCCCCCATGTTTTACAATCCGAACAATTCCACTGACCTGAGCTGGTTATTAAGCCACCATCTGTCTGTTCCAGGTTCACCTTATTTCCCCGCTATGTGATGTTAGGACCAGACTCTGCAAACATACCTTGGCTTTGCCAGCTCTGCCAGCAGGGGGCGCTGAGAGTTACCAGAAGGTTGCAGCGGGAACGAGGGGTTTGACTGGTCCTCTTTGCTTCGTGTTCTACTAGCATCGCCCCAGCAATGGCTGTTGGATTCCAGATTTCGGGATATTCCCCCGGGTGTCCTAGACCCAGCCTGGTGTGTCCCCTGAGAATACAAATCCCCGCTGGCTGCGGCCCCCTCCTCCAGGTCTGGGTCCTGCTCTGCTGGCCCTTTCTCTGAGCTTGGGAGGCAGCAGCACCTGCTTCCAGGTTCTACATAACTTCACCCCTTCCCTTCGTTATCCCTGCCCCAGGAGTGCTGGCTATTTCTTGCAGTTATTTTTTTTTCTTGTTTTTTTTCTTACTGTTACTCTTTTACCTTTTCAGTTCCTTATACGCCAATTTTAAAAAATAATAAGTTCTCCCAGTCCAAAAAAAAACAAAGCCGGTTTGGGTTTTCCTGATTGAACCCAGACTGTCGGCAGCAGACTCCTAGGAAATAGACTCTCAAGGTGGGATTCTGATCATGCTGTGCTCTTGGACACAGCACTGACACCACCATTAATCAGGCTAATGACAATGAGGTACTACTGAATGAAGCAAGTGCCTTCAGGGACCCAGTGCCTGCTGGGTTTGGCCGCTGTCACTGCAAGGATGTGGGGTGGCGTGGCTATTTCTGAGTGTGCTGGACGCTAACAGTTAGAAAATGACCAGCTCAAATCTTAGAGAACCAGAGACCTTCAAAGGCATTTCTAGAAGAAGCTCTTAATTCTTGTAGCTGGTCCATGGGAAGCAGCATTTCAGCCCAAGTCGAATTCACAACCTTCCAAGTCCAGACTGAGAGTCGGGCCATTGATTGAGGAGGACTGAGACCCTGAGATCTGCAATGAGGACACCTGGGTGGACTCCAAGGAAACAGAAAATCATACTCCTGGCCCCAAATTCTGCATGCCGGTAATGGCAACCCTTGTCCTTTATTCCCCAACCCCAAGGGGAGAGCTGATTTTGGTGCTCTAACTTGGGGGTCCTTTGATTTTTATTTTTTTTTAAGATTTTATTTATTTATTTGACTGAGAGAGAGATCACAAATACGCAGAGAGACAGGCGGGGGTGGGGGGAAGCAGGCTCCCTGCTGAGCAGAGAGCCCGATGGGGGGCTCCATCCCAGGATCCTGAGATCATGACCTGAGCCGAAGGCAGAGGCCCAACCCACTTAGCCACTCAGGTGCCCCGACGGGGGGTCCTTTGCTTTTTGACTTCTCTTAATCCCTAACATTAAACTTGCATCTCCTGGACACACTCCCTTGTAGGGTATTTTGAGACTAAGAAGGAGCATGTAGAGCACACAGCTCAGTAGTCTCTGGGCAGGTGTTCTCCTGCTGACCATGACTTTCTCTACTGCAAAACACCACTTCCGGTGGGTGGGTCCAACTTCTCTCTACTTATTTATAATAGGAGTGTATTTTCTGTAAAGTCTGGGGATATGTTGGTACAGGGGCAGGGAGAGACGAGAAGACCATCAACCTTACGGAAGAAATAAGTACTCTGGCCCTGCCTGGCTTTTGCAGCAGCTCCTAAATACGGAAGCTACATTAGGAAAGCCTTCTGCTCACTGCTGAGGTCCACAAAACACCTTCTGAAGACAACCATACCTGTTATCTGCTATGGAACATTCTTAGGACAATCTCCGAAAGGAGGCCTCAGACCCTTGGCATCGCTAAGGATTTTTCGGTTTCATAGGGACCCGGGAAACTATCAGACTGTGTTGATCCCACGTAAGAGACGCTTACGTTGGAGGGGCCATTCTAAATCATAGGATGATCACTACTGTGAGGGCAGATAAGAAGAAACTCACGCAAACGCCAAGGTTAGTAAGTACTCCTTCCCTTTTCCGACCTGTATCTATGTACTGTCAGGGTCCAGGACACAGCAAGTCTTCAAAATAGAATACTTTCAGCAGCTTGGCATTGTTCGTGGGAGAGAGGTCGTCCAAGAGGCCTTATCTCTGTTGCTCTTTCTTTTCTGGGAGTGGGGGTGGAATTAACATGCAGTTTAGCCTAGGACAGGCAGGTGTTCACACACATACTAGTTATGTACAAACCCCTGCATACACTGAGTTCCACATACACACCTACACAAAAAGCCTTTTTTCACAAAATAAAACAAAGGAAGTTATAATATACTTTTAAGAATACAATTTGGATAGGAAAATTTTCTTTTTATTTTGTTTCTGCTTTTTTTTTTAAGTACGCTTCCAAGCCTAACATGGGACTCGAACTCACAACCCCGAGATCATGACCTGAGTTGAGATCAAGAGTTGGACGTTTAACTGACTGAGCCATCCAAGTGCTCCAGGAAAAGTTTCTATTAAAAAAAAAAGCCTCTAATTTATTACTTGGAACACCCTGATCCAAAGATATGAATTTTTAAAATAGAGTAGGAATCTCCATTTTTCATTCCGTGCCTCTAAATCCCATTTGAAATTCTGAGGTCGTGCTATAGCACCGAAGTCAAACTAGATTTTATTCATCTAGTTGGACTTTTTCCAATGACTAAAGTAACAGATGGAGCTGGTGTATGCACCTTGCAGAGAGTTTTTCTTAAATCAACATAGTCATACTTAAACATACATAGCTCTGTGGCAGGTCTATCATGTGCTATAGGACTTTAGACTTAGGTACCATTTATCACTAGTTGTGTGAAATGACAATATATAATTTAGGTATTACTGTAGCATAGATTAAGTCATGGTGGCTTCAAGGTTACATTCATCCATGTGTGTAGAGGCTTTTCCAAAAGACTCAGTTGAGTCTTAAGTTTTAATAACTTCACAAACATAAGTGCTACATACTTACATACAAGTTTCAAATAAACTGTATTTGAAAATTTAATATTTACATTTATTTTACATTTATACAGCTTTGTTAATTTTGAGTATATTTTATATTTTAAGTGTTTAGTCCCTCTGGATTGTTTTTTATTCATTTGAGAGACAGCACATGCTAGATGCAGGGCTCGATCCCAGGACCCTGGGCTCATGATCTGAGCCAAAGGCAGATGCTTAAGGCACCCCAGTCCCTCTGGTTTAAGATGGAAAATATTGGCTGAATTGCGTCTTTGGGGACAACTTATGTTTTCAGTTTGTGCTTTTGGGACAACTTATGTTTTCAGTTTTTGCTTATTGAATGCTTAACAGATTAAGACTTGGCTGTTACCAAGTTTAAGTGAAAAAATGGTTTGAAAGAAAAATATATTGCAGTTTTGATTTAAAAATAATTCTTGTATTTATTTTTAAATTTAGTTTATTTAATTACACATTTGTGGAAAAGTTGAAGTTACAAGAAAAATATTTTTTACCCTGAATCCTTAAGAGTAAGTTGTTCCTCGATGACCCATTCATTCACCCTTGATGTGTATTAATTTTCCCAGTTGGACAGGTGTGTTATATTTAGGTAGAAAATAACTCTGGTTGTAGGTCAGGGATATTTTCTACCTAAATATAGCACACCTGTCCAACTGGGAAAATTAACATCGATACATTTCTAGTATCTAACCCTCAGAATCCATTCAGATATTTCCAGTTGTCCCAGTAATGTTGTTTATAGCAAAAGGATCCAGTTCAGAATTCCATGTTAGTTTGTTGTCATGTATCTTTAACTCCTTCGGTCTAAAAATGGTCCACTCTCTTTCCTTTACTTCCATGACCTTGAGGCTTTTGAAGACTATTTTGTGGCCTGTCCCTTAGTTCGGGTTTGTCTGCTGTTTCCTCATGATTAGATTCATGTGATGCCGATTTGTCAAGGATCAGGATTTGACATGTTCCCATCAGTCCTTGAGCACTTCCTTGTCTTTTGGCACAAAAATCTTGTTCCCTTTCCTGTCAAAGCCCTGAGATCAGCCCTTTCTCTGAGGAGTCCTGGTTCATACAGCAGACCGTGGGATTTAGAAGCCAACATCTGGGCTGTGCTCACTGTTAGTAGGATGTTACTGCCCCCAGGCCCCCTCAGTTGAGAAGGCAGAGTCGATGTCGACATGTGCATCTATATCCATTTCTGTACCTACACATCCATATCTCTTCACATATAGAGGAAGAGTAAGACCTGTCTACACACATTTCCGTCTCTGCGTATGACTCTATCCCTATGTTGAGAACTATGAGGACTGTTCACGTCCGTACCTCCACTTTCAATCCAATGACCAAAGGTTCATTCCAGATCTCTCTTTTTGAATGTTTGCTATGTCCTTCTCCAATGGTGAGAAGCCTGGGTCCTACTATCATTTGTGTATTTTGGTACTCGGTTCATTCGCCTGTGGTAACCAAGCTCCCATCACTGCTCTGCCACACCCCATGGGATGCCCTCCTCACCATCCTCAGTCTCTGATTCCTCAGGCTGGGTCACTGCCCTGGCCGGGGAAGTCCTCTTCACCCCCACTAGCGCTTGGACTCCCCATTCTCACCCTGTTTGGGCTCTGACTGTCCACGTCGTAAATCCCTTCCCTGCACTGTGTGGTTATCCTACTCACTTCCCTGGACTCTGCAATCCTGCACGAAGCTGCTCCCCACCGTGTAGACCCCCACTTTACCCACCCAAGCTCTTCCACCTATTCCGGGTCATCAGTCTCCACAGCTCTCCCTTGGCTCCCCCTGGTGTAGAGGCCTGCCTTGTTCTCACCTTAAGGACCCATCTGCTTATGAAAGGAGGAGAAGAGGAAAAGCCCTAGTAATTCCTAGATATGTGTGTTGTAAAGAATATCTTTGCTGAATATTGTTGGATTCCAGAGAAGAGCTGGCTGGAGGAAATGTTTTCATGGTCTCGAATGCCGATTCCTCATTCTCTGTGTGGGGGAGACAGTTCTATTTACTGCAAGTCCCACGAAAGGCTTTGCTTTGGACTTATTAATCCTGCTAGAGTTTGGATGGAGACAAGATGGCACTTGTTGGAGCAAAGAGGGAAAGTAATCAAGAAGACTTCCCTCTTAAATCTCATCTCATTTTCCTTCTTCCCTCATTCCTCAGAATAAATTGCTGTGCAGCTTGACACCAGAGCTCTACCTTACAGACAATCTCTCAAGTCTTCAAGACCAAGGCCTTTGTTCTTTCACCTAGAGTCAGCGATGGGAAGTCATTGAATGGGTTTGAGGAGGAAAAAGGAAGGAGATTGTGAGGAACACTTTTCATCTCTAATTACTGAATGGAAAAAAGGCATGACCATGTCATCCATCTTAACTTTTTTCTAGGGCGAACAGTATAAAGCAGATACACTGAATGGGTCACAGAATTTTTTACAGTTGGGGGGCTAATAGATAGGCTGGTTCATCAGTTAAGAAAGTATTTACACCATTTACACAAATTTGCCTCAGTTTCGCTCCCTGACTTACTGCGAGCAGTCATTAATCAATAATTACTCCATTTTATACTAAGTATAAGTACAACGTAATAAAATGTAATGCTGATCGGGAATAACCAACTTCCTCCATGTAAGAAAAAATGTACATTATGCAAAGTTCTTTTTCCTATTTAGAGGAAGGACTATTAACCAAATATTTGGGCATTCGATAAACACTTTCAGGGCTGTTTAATTACTACAGAAGCTAAGATGTAACCGCATTTTGATTTTTAACAGGTGGCCTGAGAGCCACATCTAGGTGATCCTCTGGTGGAATCAGACAGTTTTGGAGTCACCTGCACGGGGTGACCAGGGTCAGAGCCTCTGAGGGCACAACAGGGTGGCAAGATTGAAGAAGGGGGACGCAGACAGCCAGGCAGGAGACAGGCAGAGGTTACTGGAAAGGAGAGGGGAGCCCAAGGGAAACAAGGAAGGAGAGGAAGAGGAGGAAGAGAAAAGCAAGAGAGAAACATGTGGCATGGTTACCATAAGTTGAGACAATGATTGAAGGAATGATAGGAAATAGAGACTGAATGTTCTAGAAAACACCGGAAGATACCTTGCACACAACAATTTGAAGACATGGTGATATTTCATTGTTTAAGTTTTACATTTCTAAATTTAAAGAAAAAGCTCTCTGACCTATGACCCATGGTCAAAGTCTGAGGGGTCGGGGCTTTGGTTGGTTTTTCAGGGCCACATCCCATGGCTTCCTACTCACTCAAGGAGCATCTTCTTGTGAAGTGAATACAAAAGCCAACTCTAGTTTTTTTTGCATTTTCATTTGTGGCTGCATTGACTTACACAAGAGAGAGAGGGAAAAAACCCAAGATCACACAGCCTTGAGCTTATACAATGTATTTAAAGCCTTTTTAACCGACATAATGCTTAATCTTTACATCCCTCTGAGGTAGATTGGAGCTCTGTAGTTTTTTACCCCCATTCTTCAAAAACAAAATCAAAATGAAAACAGAATTAAATCAAACACACACAAAGTCTAGAGCAGGACGATTTGTCTTGGCCATCCTGATTTAATCCAGGGTAAGAGAACTAAGCCAATTCCCAAAGTTGTAACCCATGAACTCGTTTAAAGTTGTCCCCACCACAAGCAGGTTCAATCTGGCCAAATGAAACCACATTTCCAACTTCGTCCCCTGAGTGCAGAGTTGACGAGTGTGCTCTGGTTAGTCTTTTTGTTCTCTTTCTCTTTATTTGACCACTTCCCTTTGCGCTGAAGTTCAGTCCCTCATGGCTACCATCTGTCAACATCCTTATTTTTGCTCGTAAACTTGGCCTGAGTGTCTGGCCCACAGGAGGGGACACAGTCTCCGGCTTCAGGAAGGTTCCTTCCTGTCCTTCTGGCCTCCATAATCCAAAGGGCCCTTCACGGATCCTGAAATCCAGGTTCTTTTTGTGACACCCTAAACTTCAGTGGCCTGTAAGGTGTGGCAAATGTGAAAGGCCCTCTGGGAAGAGAGAAACGGGCAGAAGATTCACGTCTGGTCCTTAGGGCACTTCACGGGGCTCCGAGAACGATCTGTTCCTTCTTTTTAAAACGTTGTTGCCTTGGCTTCCCTAAGCCCTCATGAGTATTACTTTTCTGGTCTCTCTTTCTTTGCCCTGTTATTTGCTCATGACCCTTTAAATACTGAACTACATAAACCCCAGAGTATTGCAAGTCTGTGTTTCCCTCGGAGAAGAATGTGCTTATTTGGCCAATGATCTAATATTCTGCTGGCTTTCACAACAGAATAAGCAAAGCTTTCTAAGGTAAATTTGCTTTCACAAGGCAGCCCGAGTCAATTCTGTGGCTTCACAGCCCGGCGTGAAGGGAAATCTTCCCGTGGGTTGGCAGCATCCTCTGGAATCACTGAGCCTCAGGGCCAAGCGTGACAGCCTGGGAAGGACAGGAAGGACTGGGAGGAGCAAATGAGACTGACCTACGGATAACAACGCATGTGGGTTTGCAGACTCACGAAGCCCTGGGAGACCAGAGTGGGGGCGAAATCCATCCTAGCCGGCCCGAGGGGCGCGGGTTATGTGTTCCTCTGTAGCCATGCCGTCATCCTGGCATTGCGCGCTTTGTTTTCCAGATTTTTGTTCTTTATTGTCTGTAATTTGGCGTGGACTGTGAGCCTCTGGTGCTCTTCCAACATGTTGCCGAAAAACTGCTGTAGCTGCAAGCACCAAGGGGCGGTGGGTCAGTGCAAACTCGCTTCTCGTTGAGACAGAATAAGGCAACGTTCAGGCGGAGGAGCAACAGGGTTTTTGCAAATGGCACGTGCATGGTGGCTGGGGAGGTGCGCCCCCCGGACTGTGGGCTCCTGGGGAGGCCCTGTTTGGGAACAGGGGATGAAGACCACGCCTACCCTGAAGAATCAGGGGTAGACCAGGAGCCCTGTGAAGTGGGACCTTCATGTATTTGCTTTCCTGCTCTACACCCTGAGCCCAGAGCAGGTGCTCGGTAATAACCCATGGAATGCATCCTGGATGCTACACCAGATGTGTGGACAGACACACAGGGAGGTCTTCTCCTATCTGGAAAGAAATGATGCAACTCCCGAAGCTCAACACTGGCATCTAACATCCGTGCCTTCACAAGTGTTATCCTTTATGTAAGAATAGTTAAAGACTGGGCTTGTCCACTGGCTAGATGCCTTCACTGACTCAGCTCCAGCATTTAGTTACGGGAACATCTGCCAGAGCCCAGGGAACTAATAAGTCATTTTCCACAAAGTCTATTTCTGTGTCACTGGGTTAGAACTTATTTTTCTTCCAAATTTTTATTTAAATTCAAGTTAGTTAATGCATAGTGTAATACTGCTTTTGGGAGTAGAATTTAGTGATTCATCACTTACATGGAACACCCAGGGGGCTCAGCACAAGGGCTCTCCTTAATGCCCATCCCCCATCTGGCCCATTCCCCACCCACCCACCTCCCTCCATCAACCCTGTTTGTTCTCTATTGTTAACAGTCTCTTATGTTTTACTTCCCTCTGTTTTCCCTTACCATATGTTCATCTGTTTTCTTTCTTAAATTACACATCTGAGAGAAATCATATGGTACTTGTCTTTCTCTCACTTATTTTGCTTAGCTTTATACTCTCTAGCTCCAACCATACTGTTGCAAATGGCAAGATTTCATTCTTTTTGATGGCTGAGTAATATTCCATTGTGTATCTATAGCGACCACATCTTCTTTATCCATTCATCAGTCAGTGGGCATTTGGGCTCTTTCCATAGTTTGGGTTTTGTTGATACTGCTGCTATCAACAGTGGGGGGCATGTACACCTTAGAATCTGTATTTTTGTATACTTTGGGTAAATACCTAATAGTGCAGTTGGTAGAACATAGGGTAGTTCTATATTTAACTTTTTGAGGAAACTCCATATTGTTTTCCTGGATTGGAACATATGAGATGACAGTGTACCTATACCAGTTCACAAAATGTCACTTAAACCCGAATGTACTTGAAATTGAGGAGTAATAGGGCCATTCAGCCTAATTACCATGTAGATGAAAAGTAAGTTTGTTTTTTTTTTTAACATTTTATTTATTTGATAGAGAGAGAGTGAGATCATGAGCAGGGGGGAAGGGTGGAGAGAGAAGCAGGCTCCCAGCTAAGCAGGGAGCCTGATGCGGGACTCGATCCCAGGACCCGGGGATCAAGACTGAGCCAAGGGTAGCCGCTTAACTGACTGAACCAGCTAAGCACCCAAAAAGTAAGTTTTGAGCAAAAAATAGTCTAAGGGACAAGAAACAAACCTCCTGCCCCCTCCCACAGCTGCTCACAGCCCTGTACCACCTGCAGTGTGGGGGAGGGGAGTAGGCGGCTGTGGGATTGTGGATGGAGCTTCAAGCACGCTGGGAGCGTGAGGCCAGGCTCCCGCTGGGTGGAGTGTGAAGACCAGAACAGAGATGTGGAGAGTGTATAGACTCTGCTCTGTTCTAGAAGGAGAAGGCACTCATGCAACTTCTCGTTTTCGCTTTAGTCATTTTCAAGATGATTCCGTGAACAGACAGACGATAGCAGGACTATAATCTATAGGTGATTAATAGGCTTTTGACAAAAATATTCATAGTGGCTAACTTACTTATGTAATGGCAAAAATTTCACCACGGCTGAATGTATTTTTGCATTTTTTAAAAAATAAATTATCAGTGACTCCAGGGTTTTGGAACTCCGAGGACTGCTTAACTGATACACACTTCGTTCATTCACGAAATGACCCAAAAAAAAAAAATTCCCTGGGTTCTGTAGACACAAAGATGAACTGAGGCCCTTTAGAAGATGCCGGCACAAACGTGGCCCTCACTCCGGAGCCTTCCTTCTAGCATGTTTGGGTGTGTCCTTCCCTCTCCTTCCCAGGGAATCCCTGATAATCCCTCAGGCAGCTCAGTCTCAGGAAGGCCAAAACCCACGCAGACAGAATTCCTTCAGGAATTCACGATTCTTCCTCTCTCATAACAGCAACTACATACTCCTGGGTGGCTCAGTTGGTTAAGTGTCTGCCTTTGACTCAGGTTGTGACCCCGGGGTCCTGGGATTGAGCCCCATGGCGGGCACCTTGCCCAGCAGGGAGCCTGCTTCTCCCTCTGCCTGCCGCTCCCCCTGCTTGTGCTCTCTCTCTCTGACAAGTAAATAAATAATAGTGAAAAAATAACAACAACATAGCTAAATGCTTCTCTCTCTCTCTCTCTCTCTTTTTTGCTCATGATCAAACTTCAGACCTTTATGACCTACATGTTTATTGGTTTATTGGTTTATTTGCTAGAACAAGGGAGCTGATTTTCTTTTTTCTTTTTTTTTCTTTATTCGCCTTTAAACCAGGTCGCTGCGTGGACTGGACAGAGAAAACTCCTATTCCATCTCCCTGCTCCAAAAAATCCACTTAATATCCTATCCTTGGATAGAGGATGTATCCGATATTAACCTGGTAAGAACAGATACTCCCCTTAATCTCAGCCAAAAGGGCAAGAAGTGATTGATTTTCCTTTCTTCCTTATACAGGCCCTTTCTGTTTGTATTAATATAGTTCTGGGCTATGGTTGTTTAATTTGTGTTCAGGCATTTTTTTAAAAAACAATTTACTGAACTCAAATGAGATAAAATTGATGGGCAATAAACTGTATTCACTTAAAATGTGACAAGCGAGTGAGTGTTGATCATCGCATACACCGGTAAAACACAGAGCTAGGATCCAGATACAGTGAAGTACATTTCCATCACCCACATACTCCTGCAGGCACTCTGCAATCCAGCTCTCCCTCCGTCCCAGGCAAGGGACCCTGGCCCTGGCCTCACGCTCCCTCCATCCCTGATCCTTCCTTTTGTCACGAGAGATTATATTTGCATTTCCTAGAATGTGTCTGTTTTTTTTTTAACTCAGCATAATCATCTTGAGATGTATTCATGTTGTTACAAAAACTTATTCTTTTTTTTTTTAATTGCAGGATATGATCCCCTAGTGTGTATATATATTACATTTTCCTTATCTATTCACCTATTGGTGGGTGTTTGGATGGCTTCCAGTTTTCGGCTAATGAGAATAACGCTGCCACGAACACTCAAGTAACAAGTCTTTGCATGGGTATGGGTTTTAGTTCCTCCTGAGTAAAAACCTCAAAATGGAATTGTTAGGTCATATGTGTCTAAGTAACATTTTAAAAGACCGTCTGTTTCCCAAAGTAGTTGTACCATGTTACCTTCTTACCGGGAGACAAAGAGAGTTCCAGGTGCTTCTTCACCTCTTTGTCAGTGTTTGGTGTCCCAAGTCTTTCTAATTTTATCTATGCTACTAGGTGTGTAGAGGTTGTATTTATTGTTTTATTTTGTGTGTCTGTGTGTGTGTGTGTGTGTGAGAGAGAGAGAGAGAGAGAGAGAGAGAGAGAGGGATATTTGCTTTGGCCCCTTAGTTTACTTTCTGGTTCCAGGATCCCCTTTTCTTTCCAGAACTACTCCTCCCCTAATCCAGTGGCTGTGGGTTCCAACTGTAGGCACATGACCCAGGCTGAGCCCCTGGAGCACTTCATTCCCCCCATCACCGTGACTGGAGCACGTAGACCCAAGTAGGACCAACCAGAGTCAACCCATGGGGCTGGAAGTTGAAGCTGGGTAGGCAAGGACTCCTCCTCCTACAACCAAGACGGCTAAGGATGACAGAAGTCTGGAGCTAAGTTTATCTCCTGTGGAGACAGCCCACCTGAGAAGAAATTCAGCCCAGGAGGGAGCAGAGGCTAGAAATGACAGGTTCGGGGTGATTGGCTGCCTCAGTCAATAGAGTGTGCGACTCTTGATCTTGGGTTTGTGAGTTTTAGCCCCACACTGGGTGGAGAGATTACTTTAAAAATAAAATCTTAAAAAAAGAAAAAGAAATAACTAGGCTTCTTCTAGGTTCAGAATAGAGGTCTGACTCCAATATAGTCTCCCTCTTTAGGGAGCTCCTCAGAGCCTCAGGGAGTAGACCTATTTATACGCCAATTAGAGTATAATGTGGTTAGTGCTACGATTCAGGTATTCATAAGGTAACTGAAGAGCACACAGGAGGAGAGGGTATAAATCAGTTAACTGAAAAATTCCCAGACTAGGTGGTTGGAGCAGTGTCTTAAAGGATAACTAGGAATTATCCGGCCAAGGACAGGCACGGTGAAGTCACCCAAATCAGAAGGTAGAGCATTTCCAAAATCTGGAAAATGTGAAACAACGTGATAATTTAAGAAAATCTAGAGGCAAAGAGTTGGGGAGTGTCTGACACTCTTATTCTCCTACTCTTGGTGATGAGGCGGGCAAAAAATGAAGCCAGAGAGGCAGGCGGGGGCCAGGTTATAATGAAAAGAGTAAAAACATCTTCTCAACACTGTGATGGGTTCTAGAAGCTTCCACAGCAGGACAAGGACTGGCGGGTTTATGTGGGCTGGGGTACAGGGAAGAGCTGCCTGGGGCAGAGAGTCCTTGCCAGAGTTCACTCCAGTCAAGGGAGGTGAGCAAGAATGGTCTCTATTTCAGGAGCAAGATGGAACTAAAACCATTTCCTGCACACAGTGAAAAGCACCCCAACGGGAACTTGGAGTATCATGGTTCAAATAAGCTTGTTGTTTTCAGTTTTAGCAACTCCAAATTACATGAACAATGGCTTCTAAATTATCATTATAATTCAGAATACCTAAAGTACTTACCTCTGTGATCTGCAAGTCTGTACTTAGGCTTCTCCCTATTATATACATGACAGCAACCAGTGACTGTGTTCCGTACCTACAAAGCAACAAGATGCTAATCAGAGGTGGAAAATGTTTGGCAAGATAAAGCTGGGTTTTATGGAGCAGGAAAGATGCTAAGTGCACTGCCCCTGTTGAGTCCTACCTCCCAAATCTAAGCAAAAACACAAATGAACTAGTTAAGCGTCATTTAATAGGAAATCTATTATACAGAAGATTTTATCAGCATTAAGGAAATATTCACAGGCAAATATGGAGTTGGGTCCACATAGTTCTGAAAGCTTCATTTAAATATAAAAAACTCCCTTCAAACCTGCAACTGTTTTTATCTTTTTAAATGCGGTGGTTCAAACAGAGGTCATGCACCTAAAATTAAGACAACTTATAAGGGGTAAGTAAACACGGAAACTATGCCCCTTAAAAAACAGTAATTAATATGGGATCAGTTTCAGAAACTCTGGCTAACCTACCCTGAAAGCGTATTTAAAATTCTGTATTTGTATATGCTTTTTGGAGGGAGGATCCATGTCTTTGAAGATTCTCAACATGTTGGTGATCACCGAAGGGCTAAGTACTGGCTCTACTTTCCCACAAACAGACACGGTGATTGAAACTTGCCCTCGAGTTTCATGTCCTTGAATGTCTAACAAGGATCATCCAGGAAAAAAACCAAGAAACACTGTTATGGAAAAACAACAGATACATACCTGCCCGAAGCCTTGCTGTGGTTTAAAAGGTAAATAAAGACTTTGGGATGCATTAAAGAAGAAAGAAAATTAAAATAGGGTTAATGTTTTGGACCAAACAAGAAAAGGCTGCCATTCTATTCCATCGTTAGTAGATAGTTAATACACACGATTGACTTCAAAAACGTACACTTGAAATTAAAAATTGCAACAGTTAATGTTGGCCTAATACCCAAAGGTAAGAGAAAACAGTGCTTTTGTTCTTTTTTAAGTTCTCCGAGGTAACTTAAGCTGTGCCTACTTGACCAAAGGGAAGGATGAGACAGTCTCCACATAAACACAGCTGTTCCTATAGGGAAAGAGGACGTACTTCTTAGCTCTCCATTTTTATTGGTCATGTATTAAAAGCCGTGGAGTGACTCAAGAAATCTGGCAACATTTGAAAAAAAAAAAAAGAAAGAAAGAAAGAAAAGAAAAGACAAAGAAAACGACTTAGGGCCCTAAATGTGCGATTTGCTACCAGTCAGAGGAGGAAGACTACCCCGAGAGGCAGGGCTGGGTTTGAAATGACCTTGGGCAACTCATAAAGTGGGGACTACAGGGAGAAGCACTGTTCTAGAGAGGAAAGGAGATGCTATGTGTCGAAGCAACTGGCAGGGTCCCTGGCACACTTTGTCCCTTCCTGTTCTTACAGCTTGAAAGAAGAGGTATTTAAGACTTTATTTATTTATTTGTTTGTTTGTTTGTTTGTTTATTTATTTAAGAGAGAGTGAGCAAGCGAGAGAGAGCAAGGGCGGGGTGGGGGGGTGGTTGGAGAGGCAGAGGGAGAAGCCAGCTCCCCGCTGAGCAGGGAACCCGATGCGGGGCTGGATCCCAGGACTCTGAGATCATGACCTGAGCTAAAGGCAGACGTTTAACTGACTGAGCCACCCAGGCGCCCCAAGAAAAGGTATTTTTGAGACAGATTTGTCTCTCTTGTTGAGAGAACAATTTCTGAAATACTACTGAACAAAAATAGATATATTACAAATAGCGTATCCTGGTGGTGGTCAGATACGTGCTAATTAATACAAAGACCAGAGCCAACCTGTGTCAGCAGAGTTACTGTTTTAAAAATTGGGTAACATTCCATGCTAGTGTGAGTACTACAGGGATTTGGGTCACTCTCCTCTGGCTCACCTCCTGCCTTCCTCTCTTCTCAAATTTCCCCTCCCTTCCAATCCCTTCCCCTGCCACATCTGATTTCCTGGGGCAAGTGTAGTGACTAGGGAACAGGGGCCCCAAGGCATGCAGCCAGATCTAGGCAGGTGGTGGGCACAGGCTGTTCCGAGCTTGGGTGCACCTCTCTGTAACACCTGACTGCTCTCTGTTTGCTTGTGCTCCTATTTCTTTGTTCTCGGGTGTGCTCCCCATTAGGAAACCCAACAGAAAGGAAGTGGGAATATGGGCAAGCCTTCACACGTAGGACCTTAGCCAGTGTAACAGCATTTGAAGAAGAAATCAAGGGTTTGGTGAAGAAGAAGGGGGTAAGATTCCTTTTGGGTCAGTTGAGTTTGAAACTGATCATACTTCATTTTATATTGAAGTAAAGCTAGGGTTTTCCTGGAGGCCGTGAAGTCTACACCGTTTTAAGAAAACCAAAAGCATGGGATGCCTGGGTGGCTCAGTCAGCTTGGGCGTCTGCCTTCAGCTCAGGTCATGATCTTGGGGTCCTGGGATCAAATCCTGGGTCAGGCTCCCTACTAAGCAGGGAGTCTGCTTCTCCCTCTGCCTGCTGCTCCCCCTGCACGTGTTCTCTCTCACTTTCACTCTCTCTCTGACGCATACATACATAAATAAAATCTTTAAAAGAAAAGAAAAGAAAAGAAAAAGCCAAAAGCACTTGACTGGATGATAGGGCACAAAGACCATTTCTACCATCTACAGTAACAACTCATACAATTCCAATGCTTCATCTCCATCCACACATTCTTCCATGAGACCTATCCATAGCTTCGAGGCCAGGCACACCTTTCCCTAACCTGCAAGATGTCCTTATCGCCAATGGAGGTTCCCTCCCTAGGATGGGGACTCAAAAGATCATCTTTGGCCCAACAAGGAATTTCAGTACCCCCACAGCGACCAGTGCAATGCTCTGAACGTGGGAGTGAGGGGCAGGGCCAAACTGAAGTCGTTTGCCTCCATACCAGTATTCCCAACCACAGCTTCAGATCAGGCTTCTTGGGAAGAAGGTGGGGCCTGGGTGAGGGGAGCAGACATTCCTGCAGGGTTGCGGGTCAGCGCCCACAGCTCTTGAGCAGCCCTGTCACCTCTGTTCCAGAGCCCCTAGTTCCAGCCACCTCCTGTGACCGGTCCCAAGTCAGACCCTCAGTCCTGTCCACGGGCATTTGCCGGCATCCTCTCCTGCATGGAGAAGCTCATTTTTTCCCACTGCTTGTTCAAATCCCACTCAAATCCCAGTCTTCTCTTTGGGTCCCCACACCTTCTCTGGCTCTTCTCTATAGCATTTATCAGATAGTACACCTTCATCACCTTACGTCCCCAACAAGAGCTTAAACTAACTGACCCTCGCATGGAAAGGTGAGAACTTTTTAGTATGCGAAAGGACCTTGGAATTGATCAAATACACACCTCTCGTCTTATACGAAGGGAAACCAAGGCCAACATGTTAACTAACAGGCCAGCGACAAACAGTTGTTGTTCTAGTTACATTCCAGATGGGAGTACTGGAAAATTCGGTTCCTCATCCGTTTCTCTCCCACGACAACTGGTCTCCTGGCAAAATGACACTCCGTGTACATGACATAGAGGGTAAGTAGCACGATTACAGCTCTAATGTGTGGGGGAAAAGGTTATGGAAAATTCTAGATTTCCTTCTGTAGGGCTTCTTGGGGTCTTTACAATGCTAGCATACACTGTGAATTTGCAAAAAGGGGAGGTTGACACAGACCTTTCCCAAAGTGATGGGGCTACGGTCTTTCTTGCTCCTAGAAGCCTTATCAGCGTGTTTCCTGAATGATGCTCAGTGGAACATACCAGAGCAACGTGAATTTCATAGCTAACCTCATTTCAGGAGGTTCAGAATAAGTCTTTTCCACATAATTAATGTATAATTTAATTTGTCAGAGGCACTTGTGTATTTATCCTTTATGTTGTCTCTATTAATACATGAAGACTGGTAACATGCTAGTCTTCATGTCAAATATAACTGTTTAAATAAGTGATGACTTAAATGTTCTGATGTACAAAGAATTCAGTAAGCATTTTTGCACCATTTTCAGGGTGTATAATGTTTTCATTACTAACTTGCACTTCTATTTCCTTCTAACAATCCATAAATATTATCACTGTTCATTCAAACAGAATCATTTGCACAATTCAGCAAGACTGATCAATATTACAATTACTATTAAGTAAATGAATATAAAGTAAATAAAAATAAATGTATTAGATGTAAAAACCTATTTGAGTCTGAAAGTCTCTTTGTAGCGGAATGTGGGAGAGGAGTGAACGGAGATGAATTTGCTATAAACTGGCCTCGATTTTATGAGCACAGCATCTTGTCGATAAGGGATTAAAATATTCAAGCCATGGTTAAAAGTTCATACATTTATAATTCTAGGGGCTTTATTTTTTAAAGATTTTTATTAATTTATTTGAGAGAGAGAGAGACAGAGCACGAGTGAGGAGGATGGGCAAAGGGAGAGGAGGAAGCAAGCTCCCCGCACAACAGGGAGCCCAATGGCGGGGCTCGATCCGAGGACTCAGATCATGACCTGAGCCAAAGGCAGATGCTTAACAACTGAGCCACACAGACTCCCTATAATTCTAGGAGCCTCTTGAGGTTCAAAAGACCCATTTAGAGCTAAAATTTTTTAAAAAGTGGGGCATTCCATCCATTTAATATAGTTACGTACATCATTAAAATAAATTGCTTCCCATCACTTCTCAGAACTTTGGTTAAAATTGGATGTAAATAAATTGCCACACGATGGACTTTCCAGAGAGTGCTGCCAACGTGTTCGTGTTCTCTAAACACAGAAAAAAGCATCTTCTGAGGAATAAAATTTAAAACACACTACCAGGCACTTAAATTGAGGGCAATCTTCCCCATGAGTTGCTCAAAGCCATTTAAGGGGTTTTCTCAACACATGTGCTGTTTGTGGTAGAAGAAGAGAGGCTGAAGAATGAACCAAGGGGTTGGTTTACTCTTGGGGGGGCAGTGCTGTCGAGCTGAACTCTGCAGTGAGTTCCATGTTCCATATCTGAGCAATCCAACACGGTGGCTGCCAGCCACTCCACGATCTTACAACAGGATTTGTGCAACGGAGGAGCTGCATTTTAAATTTCTTTAATTTTCTTTAAATTTCTTTAATTTCAATCCATTCAAAGATCCACAGATTAACTAGTAGCTCTCATATTGACCAAAACAGCATTGGAGGATTTTTTAATCAGGTATACGCTGGTTTCACATTAAACTGTTCCAGCGCCCCCTGGAGAGCTGGGGAAAGGGGCAGATTTCCTGCCCTATTCCAGTGGATTCTGCTTTTTAAGGGGGTAGGTGGGCTTGAGAGTCTTTAGTTACTGAGCCACTCTAGGTGATTGCTAATGCTGTGTCTGGGCTCACCATGTCACTCTGAGCTACATTGACTACCATCTTCAGCTGTTACAAGGACAAACCAGGTGCCAGGCACAGCTAAACACTAAGCCTGGCTCAAAAACCATGATGCTCTCTCTTGCTCAGGGCCCTATGGTGCCTGTGAGGGAACAGAGGAGATCACAGCTTGTGGTGCTGACAAGTTAGGCCCGCAGGCAAATCATCGCACATATCTTAAAGGAGCTGCTCTCTCAGTGTTTTAATTCCATGATCGCTCCTAGATTGTTTGGGAAGGAAACAGTCGAGGACAGTAGCTGGAGTGAATGCCCATGGGCATTATGACCACAGCAGCAGAAGGACAGGTGGCCTCACCGACCACAAAGAGCCCTGCACTCAGACCTAGAGGAGGCACAAGGGGACAGGGCTTCTGCGACAAACTCTAGGGAGAGAGAACAGAAATGGAGAGACAATCCTGTGAGGCTTGACTCTCTGGAATCTCAGGGACCAAGGGGACCAATGTCAATAATTCTCATTTCTATCCCAGCTCCCCAGTTCCCAGTGGGACCTAGGAAGGAGGGTATTATCTTTAACAACTTAAACAAAAATGGAAGACACCATTTACCCCCAAGGTCTTCAGAATCCGAGAAGATTTAAGGAATTCTTAAGGCTGTTGGAAGCAAGGAACTTAGAATGATGGATAATTTAACAGTGTCCTAAGGTCAATTTTCTTAGTAAGTGTGTTCCACTAACGAGCCAGGAAAATGGTGCTGTGCAAACAAGATTTTAGCTACATGCTGTAAATTTCTGATTTAAAAGCACGTTTTGTTGGTGTTATAAAGGAGTTCAATAAACGTTTATAAAAGAAAAACATTTTGTTCTGTAAGAGAGCCACATTCACTTCCTTTTTTTTCTAGAGATATGAGGTGGGTGCATGGTGAGAGGGAGGGAGGGAGGGAAAGGGAGAGAGAGAATGGTAAGCAGGCTCCACCCCCAGCGGGGAGCCCTACAAGGGGCTTGATCTCATGACCCTGAGACCATGACCTGAGCTGAAACCAAGAGTGGGATGCTTAACCAACTGAGACACCCCGGAACTGCCCCCCCCATATTCACATTCTTAAACATTTATATTCTAAATATACGTTCTGTTCCAAAAGGATAAACTTATTTACAAAAGCTATCTCCCAAGTTTACAGATGTTTGGACCTGATAGGAGATACTTTCTTTCTTTCTTTTTTTTTTTTTTAAGATTACTTATTTATTTATTTGACAGGGAGAGAGAGAGAGAGATTACAAGTAGGCAGAGAGGCAGGCAGAGAGAGGGGAAAGCAGGCTCCCTGCTGAGCAGAGAGCCTGATGCCGGGCTCCATCCCAGGACCCTGAGATCATGACCTGAGCCTAAGGCAGAGGCTTAACCCACTGAGCCACCCAGGCGCCCCTAGCAGACACCTTCTATCTGCTAACTCTAGGTTATGTGAGTAAGTGTAGGACATATTATTCTAGGATTTCTGGAATGTATGATTATGTTACGCTCTGGAAAGACCAGCCATCAAGGGCATGCTGTCTGATTTTTACATGCCCACTCAACAGGGGGCTATGAAGCAAGCACACTTAATCTTAAAAGGTGAGAAATATGGAAAATACCAGGATATGGAACCCAGATACATAAAGAGAATCTGACAAATAAGACACGAGCAACAGCCAGGCTATTTCTTGAGATATACTACTCTTGAGAGTCATGAACACTGCTGTTTCTTTTTTTTTTTTTTTTTAAAGATTTATTTATTTATTTATTTGACACAGAGAGAGAGATTACAAGTAGGCAGAGAGGCAGGCAGAGAGACAGGGAGAGGAGGAAGCAAGCTCCCTGCTGAGCAGAGAGCCCGATGTGGGCCTCGATCCCAGGACCCTGGGATCATGACCTAAGCCGAAAGCAGAGGCTTTAACCTACTGAGCCACCCAGGCGCCCAACACTGCTGTTTCTTGAGATATACTACTCTACCTCACAAAATAAGTGAATGGTTGGTGTGCACTCATACCAAAAAAACACGACTTGCTCTACTCTATGTCTGTGATGACAAACTTCTTAATGGGCACAGTGGGAAAACTGAGGTAGGTATAATCCAGGCAAACCCATTTTCATACAGAAAGCCGAAACTGAGGATAAGTGGCCTTTTCATCCACAAATGAGATGAAATGCAAGAAATAGCATCACTTCTCTGGTCAAAGCAAAAGACTTTTGTGACCTAGCCAGAGTAAGGCTGAGCGCCTAGCACCGAACCAATGACCTGTATGAAAGAAAGGTCTCGCGTTTCTTTTTTACCTTTCACTCACAGCTTGCCAATTGTTGACTAGAAAGTCCTTTGCAATGTACCGGCCCACTTCAGACGCTGCTACAACTTCAATGATATTTGTTTCATTAAAAGCAAAAGGCGATGCAGTAATGGCATACTCCATGTATCTGCAAAGAAGCACAAGCAGAAAATAAATGTGCAAACACTAACCAATAGAAAGAGCAAATTTCCTCAAGTGGACTTAAAATCCCATGTGGCACTAAGTCAGTAGGGCACAAACAGGTATTATTTGGGTTCTTATTTTTCTCCCTTTGGTTTATTAATTGCATTCCTCTACCAGGAACTTCCAAGATCAGTTGACCATTGTCACCTGTGAAGTATCCTTGGGTCTTTACTGCAGCTCATTGCATAAGCTAGTTGAATCCTTTCTTCTTCCTTTGGTTTATTAGCATACATATTTAACAGAAAGTCCCATTCTTCCTCACTTCCCAAGGCGATGCCATAACATAAAATTACACTTTTAATTGGAGAAGGTATTCTGTAAGGTAGAACATGCAATGATATTTCTCATAGTTATTATGATATATATTTACTTAAGTTGTTATACTTTATTTATTTATTAAAGATTTTATTTATTTATTTGACAGAGAGAGAGAGAGAGAGATCACAAGTAGGCTCAGAGGCAGGCAGAGAGAGAGAGAGGAGGAGGCAGGCTTCCCACTGAGCATGGAGGCCGATGCGGGCCTCAATCCCAGGACCCTGAGATCATGACCTGAGCCGAAGGCAGAAGCTTTAACCCACTGAACCACCCAGCCGCCCATTAAATTGGTATACTTTTAGAAGGATGTATCTAGAAAAAAATGTTGAGGTCTCAAGTATGAAGATCAAAAGTAGGGCTCGAGAAAGTCAACTGTGGAAACTGTCATTAGCATTAACATTGCGGGACAAGAACATGAGATTAGTTTAGAAACTAAGGCGTTTTAAGAAAAAAGGAAATTATAATAGTTCAGTCAATGTACGCTGATAATTCAGCTTGGGGTCCTATCTTTGTTTTTTTTTTTTTCCTTGAGTAATCTTCACACCCAACATGGGCTCGAACTCACGACCCTGAGATCAAGAGTCAGATGCTCTACTGAGGAAACCAGCCTGGCGCTCCTCATCTCAGGTCTTCACATTTCCTAAGAGACCACCTGAGGTACTGCATTAAAGGTAACACAGTAAAACCAGAAAGACAGCCTTTGGGTCTCAGCTCTCGGTGGGAATGCTCATTCTCAAGGAGAATGAGCTCCTTGGACACACTTAAATATACATCACAGTAGTAAACATCAAAGAACGACCAAAATAAGACTCAAGACACACCAAAGTGCTTATTAGGGGAGGTACTGGCAATGAGCAGCCCAGGATGACCACTCACTGCGTAAATTTGAATCTACTCTTGTGCCCAGACCTACAGTAGACAATGTAAAAAAAAAAAAAAAAGAAAAGAAAAGAAAAGAAAGAAAGAAAAAGGGAGGGGGCGGGGCTATTTGAAAAAAACAAATATGCAACTACCCAAGTGAAAATAAAACAATAAAACAATCACTCCCAGAACAAGAATATCAAAAAGGTAGAGAAATTATTGGTGTTGAAATGGGACAGAACCAAGGGCAATCTAATATGAGTCTTACTCATTCTCTGGCTGGTTCACCCAGTTTTTGAAGAGTTCTCTTGACAGCTGAAGACAGTCGTCAAGGCCCAACCAGCATGCCGTTTCAAAAAGTTTTTCCAGGGCTACTCTTAAAGGAAAGCGCAAAGAAAAACATTTTGTTTTGCTACGTTTACTGCATTTATTTCTCTTCCTTTCTCCTACTACATGTGTTTTGTGAGAGGATGGGTATTTTAAAATCTCCTTCCAATAACATCGGGTTTGTGAAAAAATAGCTTTTGTGGATGGCAAACTTATTTAGGGCTCAGAGAAATATTTGCTGAGAGGCTCTCAGGCACCAAATAAACTCCTAAGACTGGTATTTTTTTGAAAGTCGGAAATAAATTATTGCCATCCTTCATCTCCCTCAAACACACGCGGGAGTACACACAATCCACATCTGTTATCAATTTATTTTTCCTCCCTTTTTACAATAATTGCCTTATGGATAGAAAGAAAAAAGACTTGAGAGCATTTGATCTAATACCCTTAAAAATGAAGTTCTTTCTCTATACACGGAAAGGAAAGGGAAGGGTTTCTTTCTTTCCACAGTATGCTTTCCCTTGCTGGAACTTCTGTTTCTTCCTCTGCTCTATTTGGCTAGTTATGTTCATGTCCAGATAAAAAAACAGACATTTTTGTTTTGTTTTGTTTTGTTTGGACAGCTGAGCAGTGCTATACATTATCATTCGGAACAAAGTAAGTTCCAAGGAATATGGTGAAGAACGGTAATCAATCCAGAGAAGCAATGTCTGTAGGTGTAGCTCTCCATACTGCTGACGCTCTCTGACTTGGATTTAGAGGGAAAGGAACTCAAACTGGCCATAAGTTTCCAGAAAATGCAAGAGCCAAATTGGGGTTGCTCCACCCTCCAGTTGCAATCTCAGCCTGGCCTGACCTTCCGATAAGAAGAAGTAGGGTGGCCAAGGGTGGAGGGCCTCTGAAAGACCGTTCTGAGCATTTATCTACCACCCCCCCCCCCACTATCCAAGTTGGATGCAGCAAGATGGGGTTGTCTACAAGTACACAATTCTCCAAGGTTCCTTGGAAGACAGCTGGCCCTGGGAAGCTACAAAAAAGCAGGTCACTTGAGTCCAATTTAGGAAAGCCAAGGATATGGCTGGCAACATCTGTGGTGCCTGAGTGACCACACTTTTGCTTTCCTGTTCATGCACCCAACTCGTTTGCCCACTGACTACCCCACGAGTCCTCACTGTGTCCCATCTACTTGTCTCATCAACCCCATGTTCTTCCAGTCACATGCCCTAGCATGGAAATCTCTCCCTTCTCGGAAGGATGCTCTTGAGAGAGAATAATCCCATTTTGTCTATTTTGTATTTCTTGCTTGGTCTGATTGATTTCAGCCTGATGTTGACTAGAGCTGTAAACAGAATCCCTGTACCATTGTAGATAACAAATTCCCTCCCTCCATCTAGAAATTCCCCTCAGGTCTACCCTCCCCCTACGAATCTTGGGTCACAGGAAGGCTGGGTGTACCACGGCCCTATTTTACCCTTCACCCCCTTCCCAGACTGTCACAACAACATGCTTACTGCCCTCACCAAACCAATAATATGGAAATCATTTGCAATACTTACTCGTGCTCACACACAAATGACTGAAATATTTCAGGCAACTTCTCTCACCACATTTGTATAAGGAATGGTAGAAATTCTGTCACCAGTAACAAACAGAAGGGACTTTTTTCTCTTGTGGCCTTCCTATGCCTTCGGTTCATTGGTATAGGCTGGTTTTACTCAGTACGACCCTTTACCAAAGGTAAGACACACTCACAATCTCAACCAGAAGCCTAAGATTTGAGAGTACAGAGCTATAGATTCCTGTGTGTCCATGAGTGGGCTCTGCAGGTAAATTAAGATCCCAAACTATTATCTCCTACTAGGAAACTTGTAGCTCACCCATCCCAAAGCCACTGGTCTCAAGGAGCATGCAAAATCTCCCAGTTAAATCATAGGTATCCAGATCTCCCTAGTATACATCTGGAAGCCCGTCTCTTAACATGAATCATTTTATTCAGTGAGAAACTGAATTGCATATAAATTGAATATACATATTCAATAGAAAAAATTTAAAAAATACTTACAGGGCTAAATAATCATCTTGTAATGCTGCCACATTTTCACGAATGATAGTTGAATATATATTCCATATCGAAATAAGTCTCTTTAACAGATACTTCTATAAACAATAAGGAAAATCTATGGTTAGCTTTGGCTTGCAACACTGAATTTGCACTGTATTTCCCTTTTTCTGGAAAGACAGGAATAGAGGAGTGACAGGCATCTGCTGAGAAGTTGTCTTTATGTGTTACTAAACATGTAACTGGCTGATTTTGTAGCCTCTCTTTGTTCAGGTTCCTCACTGGTACAATGGAATTGCTGAGAATACCAATATTACATTTGGTGAGTACAAAACAATATTATGTATGTGAATATGCTCCGTGAGACGTAGGAACTTGATAAATCGCAGCTCTTAGTACTGTTTCACATCACCTGGAACATTTTCAGGTGTGTTCAAAATAGAGAAAGAAACATAAAATTTTAAACTATTCAACTCTCTACCTTAACATTTCCATGCTTTGTATCTATACCTCCAAGAAAAATAAGGACTGATTTATGCTTGGAAAATTTTAAGCCTTGAGTCCAAAATAAAGTTTCTTCAGTTGAGCTCTCAACTGGTGCACAGCAAGGTTATAAAAGTTATCCATTTATAATACATCCCTAAGAACAAAGTAGATATCATTCGTTGACGTTCTTTAAAAACAAATCCTAGGGCACCTGGGTGACTCAGTCAGTTAAGCGTCTGCCTTTGGCTCAGGTCATGATCTTAGGGTCCTGGGATCCAGCCCTGCATCAGGCTCCTTGCTCAGTAGGGAGCCTGCTTCTCCTTCTCCCTCTGCCATTCCCCTACCCCACTTGTGTGTTCTCTCTCTCTCTCTCTCTCTCTCTCTCTCTCTCTCTCGTGCTTGCTCTCACTCTCTTTCAAATAAATAAAAAATAAATAAAAACAAATCCTAGTTTTTACTTCTTTACCCAGAACCAGGAATCAGAGTTTATCAATGAGCCACCTCGATCCCATAGTTAAGTGCCTTCTTTTCTGGGTTATCATCCCCACACTCAAGGACATTTCCACCAGCACTCTGGACAGCAGAGGAAAGAAAGCCTGGACTGGTGAGGTATTTGTGATCTCACCCTCCAATGGCCCCAGAAGCTCACCTGGAATTATCATCTGGACCACTTTCTGGTGTGTTTCTGGTCCCTAACTCTCCACAGGGCTGCCCCTCGACTGTTGCTTTGATTTGTCCCTGAGTCATCTTTCTTATCATCACTGTTTAAGAGCTAATGAAGGAAGTTTTCTCCTTTTCTATGTTTCAGTTATGGTGGTGTGCCATTGCTTGATGAATTCCCATTTCCCTCTCTCACGTGTCAGCAGCAAAAGCAGCTTCAAAGCGTTTACTTTTTCTGGAACAACCCTCTCTGGTGAAGCACTAGTCCTGTAGATCAGAGTATTTCAATTATGACTACAGGGTTGTTAAAAGTCTTTCTGTTTGACTAACAGTCTTTCAGGAGAAGAGTTGGTATCCGAGAAAAAGCATACCATTTCCATCCACTTCTAGGTTCTTAGGGCACACTGTCACTTCACCAAGAACTAAAGACTTCTCCCACCTTCTCTCATACTCATTTCCTAGACCAGGCCATGACTAAAGTATGACTAAGAGAAACCAGACGTTCCTAAGAAAATGAATATATATTTAGAACTAACAGACTATGACTTGGGGAAGGATGTGTTCCACAGATGTTGTCTAGACATGGAAAGAGGAAGAGAGGACTTTTTAAACCACGTAACAAAGAAGGAAATTACCTTTAATAATGGGTACATATCATAGCTGTTCACATCAAAAACAAGATCCTTGGTTACCAGGTTCACCAAGACCGCATACCAGACTATGATTTCATCTTCTTCAGCAAGGTACTTGGTTAAATCGAGGGCTGTTTCAATCTCAATATAATTGTTTCTGTTTGGTTCAAAAAAATACACACTCAAAAAACCTCCACTCGCTAAATAATTTGCACACTTTCTATATTTGTTCCATGCTTTGATGCCTGCCTTTAATAAAGTATGTGGAATCAGGAAGCTAGAGGTCTCAGTTCCTTGATAAGATGGGAGCCAAGCAATGCTGACCCTCCATTACAATTTGGTATGTTCAAGTGTCCCAGTTTTTGGAGACTAGAGGGAAATCCAAGCCAACTGTTGAACTGTTCGAAGGGCAAAAAAATCCTTGTGTATTTCATACACATTCTTAGGAGAGTACAATTTCCATTCAACAAGAATTGATTAGAAGTCATCATCTAATGTTCTACCCGTTACTCGCAGGAACACGAACTAGAATGTAGGCCACGACTCTTGCTTACCACTGAGGAGTTTATTCCTGCAAGAGGAGCTGAGACGTAGGCATAAGAAGCTGTTAATGAGTCTGAGAAAAGGCGATGAATACAATAAAAATAGCGGAGAAGAAAAACTCATGCTTGTGATGGTAAAGCCAGGGAAGGCCTCCAGGGAGGAGGAACGTGAGAAGGGCAATGAAGGCTGGGTAAGATGGAAATGGATAGAGAAAAAGAAGGACGGCTGCTTATGACAAAGAAGATAAAGTGGGAATTTGTGTGATGAGCAGAGCAAGCAACCGAGGCACGGGATTTCTTTAGTGTGGAGTTGAGAAGGTGGAGGCTGGGAAATAAAGCTGGATCAACACTGTAGAGAGCCTTGAGTGTCAGGATGAAGAGTCTACATGGAGTGGGAAGGTGTTTAAATAATGGGGAGCGACATCGTGAAGTTGATGCTGAAAAATTTTATCGCCACTGTGCTGAAGAAGACAGATGGAAATTAAAGGAACTGAAGGCTGGAAGCTAACACAACAGGCTAAGTAAAAGATGAGGAGCACCTGGCGTAGCATGGAAGCAGTGAAGGTGGTAAGTAAGGTGAGAATCCAAAACACATCCTCAAAAAAGAAGAGATAGGACACGTTGTCTAGACAGGGAATGGAGAGAGAGAGAGAGAGGAGTCAAGGATGTCTCGAGTTTAGGTCATGGGAAGAATCGTGGCACTCTGACAGAGAGAAATTGGTAGCAGGAGAAATTCAGAGACAGAAACAAAATCCACTGTGGTAGGTCTTGAGTTTAAGTGACCACAGGATACACAGAAGGCAGGAGGGAACAGGTGAAGATGTAGACCTAGAAGTCATGAACATATAACCTTCCCAAACTTTACTGATTAGCTTGTATCTGCTGGGCACTCTATGTGCCCATAATTAAAATCATCCCTAAAACCATAAGAAGGCATGAGCCATCCAAAGGAAAGAGAGAAGAAAATGATAGAACCATGATTAGTCTGAAGGATGCTCATAGCAGCAGGGAGAAAAGTCAGACACAAGGGGAGAACCGGGTTTGCGTCTCGGAGTTTTGAGAAGCCAAGAGAAGTTTCCTGGAGGTTGTGGTCAACAGTTTCAGAGTCATGGTGATCCTAGAGAGGGGTTTCAGCAAAGCAGCAGGCGAGGGAATGTGCTGCAGGTCACAGAGGGAAACGTGGTAGAGAAACGAAGGACAAAATAAATAGACGTTCCTTTGAGAAATAGGACAGGTCAAAGACAGAGAGAACACACTGGCTAATTTATTTTAGACTAATTTTATTGTCTAAAAATTTAAATTCTAGACACAAATAAATTACCTGAATACTTAGCACAGCTTCTACTGAATAAATGTAATAGAAATAAAATCTATCCTTCTGCAGTATACTAAAATATAAGCCGTATCTCGTTAAAATTTTACCTATAGCCATCACCCTAGGGTGACAAAAATCACTTCAAAATCTCAATTGATAGTCTATTTCTAGCAATTCTTTTTTTTATATGTCAACTATTTTCTTAACTTACAATATCACAGAAAAATATGAATGTATCTACAACCTTCCTAAATGCAACCCTGTTAATATTTAACAGCTTTTACAAATGCAAGCCCATATCACTTGTATTTTCTCCTGAGTTTTTCTTCTTGATGGAAATTTAAAAAATAACAATTCTAATACTTTCTGTGAAAATTCTCTGATTATTTAAACACGATAACCTTTCCCCAGGTATATCTTCTCTACTGCATCCTTTTAAAACTTCTCCTTTGGGCGCCTGGGTGGCTCAGTGGGTTAAAGCCTCTGCCTTCGGCTTGGGTCATGATCTCAGGGTCCTGGGATCGAGGCCCGCATCGGGCTCTCTGCTCTGCAGGGAGCCTGCTTCCTCCTCTCTCTGCCTGCCTCTCCGCCTACTTGTGATCTATCTCTCTGTGTCAAATAAATAAATAAAATCTTTAAAAAAAATAAAATAAATAAAACTTCTCCTTTAAAGGAATTCCATTTAAGATGCTGACTGATATTTTCACCTTGTAAAACTGAAACTCAGTCCCGTGTTAAACTAACTGCCCCATTCTCTCCCACAACCACCCTTCCCTTTTGTCTCTCTAGGATTCTGACTACTCCAAGGAACTCATGTAAGTGGAATCACATAATAGTTGTCTTTTTGGTGACTGGCTTCCTTCGCTTAGCACAATGCCCTCAAAGTACATCCATGGTGATGTCCATTTCAGCAACTTCTATGTTCTAAAATTCCACTGTACCCACAGAGCTTGATCCTAATCCGAATAAGTTGGGCCCTGTATACACTACAGAAGCAATTTCATTGGACAGTGATTAGGCTGTAATGTTTTTTCATGTTCTCAAGGTACACTTAAAAGCCAGTGGTGAAAACAACATACTCACTTAGATAACGAAAAGGCATCGTCAATCATCTGCAGCCTGTGGATAACAGGAATGGCCTGCAAATTAGATCCAAATTTGTGCGGGAAAAGATGAGAACATTTCTTAGCCACAAAATAATTTGCAAAATCATAACAGCATTTCAAAATCACGGTCACTTACGAAGCCCTTTCATGTGAATTGTCTCATACGCAGAGAAATGGTGATCACTGAGGGCAGTCCCCATGATTTATTTATTATACATCTGTTTTTGATAAATGATTCCACTGGACATCAATCATAAGGCTTTCATCTGGCAGAGAGTATTGCCAAAAGTCTCCGTGAAAAAAAAAAAAAACGGCATAGTGAAAACGAAAACGGGAAGCCATGATGAAAAGGCTCTCCAAGACAGAGAGTGTATGTTCAACTGTATTACACTGTCCAAATTGCTGTCAGGAGAGTTTTTGGCATGGGAAGACTTAAGTACACATTATTTAGCACTATTTTGGTAATACTGAAGTCCTCTGAGTGGTGTCTGTCTTGTCAAGATTTTACTAATTTGACCCAATGCCACCAACAGAGCCCTGGAAATCATGGAAAGGCAGCAGTCCATTGCCAACCCAATTGCTTAAGCTTGGGCTTGCGCTCCTGGGCATGGCCAGGCCACAGCACTCTCTCTTAGCTGGAGGGGTCTCAGGGAGTCCAGAGGCTCCTTTCCCCTTCCTTCAACACCTCACGCATTTCCACGGGTTTGGTCCTAGAAAATCGATCTTCACAACACTCACTTTGAGCTTCTCAGCAAGCTTCTATCTTTCCTTGGTCTCATTTCTTTTCTGGCAGTAATAACACTTCCATTTTCTAAGTTAACACTAATAACAGACATCTCCAGTCATGTAGCAGAAATAACTGATCTCAGTTTTTCAATAAGTAAGTCTATAGTGGTTTCAAGAAATCATTGCTAGAATGACACGACCTTGCTTCCATGGCTTACACTGCCCTTGGAAACCAGTAAGAGGGTAGCTACTCTGAAAAATATGTGAAAATAAAATGTTATGATGTGTGGATTTTGGAGCCTTTTCAAAAGCCTCATAATAATTTTTTTTAAATTACTGAATATGTTCTGACGGACCTGAATTGTGTCCAGCCTCTGTTGAACATGATACATGTATCACCTTCACGATTCTTTATTTAACATTGGTCTACCAAATCATCGTTATACAGATGGGAAAACTGAGGCATGAACACAAGGGTACCAGACACAGAAGCCAAGCTCCGGAGCGATATACCGTACAAGGTCATCTTCTGCTAGAGAGTTCCAGAGAACTCTCGAAGACAGAGACACCAAAGGCATCTTTTAGTTCAACGTTCTGGCTTGAGGAATGGCGTCTCAAGGAACTAACTGTCCGTGGTTTTGTGGCAGAACCAACTCTAGAGACTCTGACACCAGCATCCCTCTCCACCAATGGTGATTTGGTTTAATTCGACCAATCAAAATTTGACGGACCAGAGCTAGCCGACATTTTAATATTTATGTAAGGCAGAATGACTTACGTTTGGTGATAAAGTGATATTAGACTCTGTTGATATTTTATGACTTAAATTCTCTGAGGGAGAGTAAGAACATAATTTTTTTTAAAAAATTCACACTTTCAAGCATAGACTGGGTACCTGTGATGGGCTTAGAAATTGTAAGCATATGTTTATCTACATTGTGTCTAATCCTCATGATAAGTAAAAAAGCTGTTAGGGCGCCTGGGTGGCTCAGTGGGTTAAAGCCGCTGCCTTCGGCTCAGGTCATGATCCCGGGGTCCTGAGATCAAGGCCCACATCGGGCTCTCTGCTCAGCAGGGAGCCTGCTTCCTCCTCTCTCCTCTCTCTCTGCCTGCCTCTCTGCCTACTTGTAATCTCTCTCTCTGTGTCAAATGAATAAATAAAATCTTTAAAAAAAAAAAAGCTGTTATTGTTCCCATTTAAAGTGAAGACATGGAAACAGAACACTCAGGTAACTTGTCTGAGATCATAAAACTAATGGTGAATAGGAAAATGTATTCTGATTTTTACCTAGAAAGGTAAAACTGTTGAAGAAAAATGATACAATGTTCAAAAGCACAAAACACTGAACCTAAACCTGCCTTTTCTAAGAATGAGGGAAAAAAATCCAGTATGGTTTGGGATGACAGATGGTGACAAAGATGAAGTCTCTTCTCACCAAAGGGGTTTATGAAAGTTTGAATCTACAAAACTCGAGAATGCATTATTAATGAGATTTAATAACAGGTATAAAAAACAACCTTACCTTAGGATCTTTTTCAAGCTGTTGATTTAGCTTCTTCCAACCTAATTTATCATAGTTAACTCTGTAATATCCAGTCATATTCAAATTTAGTATCACCCAGTCATGACTGGAAGCTGAAACTTGCATTTCAGGGAATATTTCTACAAAGGGAGATGGGAAAAGTGTGAAATGGCACATCTAAAATATTTTTCCAGTGCATATTTATACTATATCCTCTTAATCCTCAACAATGAACCTAATATAGCCAAAAAAAGTAAAGGAATTCTAAAATATATACTGATCATACCATATAATTGTATGTTTTCACATATAATGGCTTTTGATTTGAAACTTTTCTTTAAAACTCTATGTTAGATAAGACAAGAATGATATAATATTTTAATTTCAAAGGCTATCCGCTTCAATATTTTATCTCTGCCTTTATATATGTGTGTAATATATATTCATGCATATATGCGAAGATATTTTAAAAATCTGTTACTTACTGCTGCTTTTATCTAGCCAGACTAGAGACTGTGTAATTCCATTTTTTATCCAAAGAATAGGTACAATCCATGTGTCACTTATTAGGAAGAAACCAAAAATTCAATTAATTTTCATACATAGGATACAAATTCTGAGCCCACATTAACTGAGATGATAACATGACAGGACTCAAATTCTTTGGTCATTCCCTCTAGGTAGATAAGGGTTTGCTCTTAAGATTATTTACTGTTTTTTCTTTTTTCAAGATTTTATTTATTTACTTATTTGAAAGGGTGTGGGAGAGAAAGAGAGTACAAGAGTGGGGTGAGGGGCAGAGGGAGAAACAGACTCCCTGCCGACCAGGGAACCAGACCCAGGGCTAGATCCCAGGACCCAGGATTATGACCTGAGCTGACGGCAGATGCTTAGCCAACTGAGCCAACCAAGCACTCTTCACTGTTGTTTTTATAAGCCAGCTTTTCTTTGGCCATTTTTTTACTCTCTATTAGTCCGTCTTCTTTACTTTTTCCTATAAGGTAAGGTAGCTACGAAGACAGTCTTGTATCTGAATCCCTTCCTCCCTCCCTCCCTTCCTTCCTTCCTTTTCTTTCTCCCTTTCTTTCTTTCATCTCTTTCAATCTTTCTTTCTGTATATGAAACTCTCGAGACATGTTTATATTAAATTATAGCCACTTGGCTTCACTCAGGGGTTATTCAAATGCTGCAGACAGTCCCAAACCCTTTCATGCCAAGAGAGGCAAAGAGTAATTTCAGAAGAAAAACCTTGACAAACATTTCAAAATCCTTTTCTGCCTCAAGCTTTCTCCCCATCTGAAAAGTGTTCAGCATGGATCAGCCAGATTATTCCTATTTACTGAATGCTGACTTTCTTCCCACTTTGGTGGACGTGACCTGGAAGGAGCAGACGACCACAGGAGGACATTAGTCATCTGAAGAGTCACACTCCTTGGAGTTTGGACAGGACTTGCAATCTTGTTCAAATGCTCCCAAGACTGGTTTCTCAAAGCCTTTGAATGAGGGTCTGTGTTGATCTAATCACTACGGCACCCATTTTCGCAAAAGTCACGGAATTGTGATGAGCACATGGTGATCCACGGAAGTGTTGAATCACGACATCATACACTTGAAACTAACAGAATACTAGATGTTAACTAACTGGAATTAAAATAAATACTTTTACAGAAAAAAAAAGAAGTCATGGAATAGCTAAGTGAGTAGGGACATTCCGTTCTGTTCCTCCTCCCTGGGATTTTAAAGAAAGAGCAGGATGTCCTCCATATTTGGGTGACAGTCTTTGAAAATTACTCCCTCATTTGCACCAATACTTAACCACAGTGAGAAGTGAACATCAGAACGTTATCCAAGATACTTGAACATCGTCTGACGAGTTAAGAAGGGGAAGGGAAGAAGAGAGGAAGCGATGAACACTAAGCTGCTTTATGCTGTTTTCATTTCCTTTCGACAACAATCCCCTAGGGGAGACGCTGTGGCATTTACTTTATTGATAAGGCAGCTAAAACTCAGAGAGTTTGAATTAGACTTAACCTAAGGTTTGAATTTTGGTGAGGCTGATATTTAAACCCAGGTGTGAAGGAATCTAAAGGCCATAATTCTAATCTGATAGGCATGGCTAGCAATACACACATGTGTGCATGTGAGGACATGTGCAAAACTATTCCTCCAGGACTGGTGACCATTCAGTCCCATTGCTAGTGAAGAAAAGACAACTTTGCGGCAGGATCCCCTTTTCTCTTACCTAACATGAGGCCATGCACAGTTCTATTTGATTGCCTCTCACCCAGAATCCTGAGTAATGCATTACTTCTGTCTGAAGGACAAAGAGGGTACATAACCCACAAAGCTTTGGTTGCTGGTGTCCTGCTAAATACTGGGGGTGGGGCACTGCCTTGAATCCCTCACTGTGACTCTCTGGCCTCACTCAGGACCTCAGGGGCCCGGCCTCATTCCAGCACCCCAGAAACACCCCTTGCAGAGCGCAAAGTTGCCATCCCAGAGCCCATTGCAGAAGAGTGTGTACCCAGCCCGGTGTTGTGCTTCCTTATCCACAGGCTGCTTTCCATTGAATCGGGGCTCAACCCCAAGGAAGGTGAAGACGGAGCAAATGTACGTACTTGTGGGTTAGGAGAGTCTCATTTTTAATCTTTCCAAGATAAAATGGCTCCTGTTTGATGGTGCCAGTGGATACATTTAAGGTGATCACTGGAAAACCAGTCTGGTGTGTCCAACTGTCCATTATACTTTTTATTGTCGCTGGCAAAAGAATTTTATTCTGGTCATCGACGACCTGTTTTAAAAAAAGCATCACAAGAGCATATATTTACCATCAAAATCTTTTCAGGTGGCACTCTCCCAAAAAACTACATGGCTGGCTATTTTATTCTTCATTTATGATATTCTGGGCCAAATTCAGAACTCTGCTCAACTCTCTGTATGAATGAGTCCCTAGTTCATTCATTCATTGACTCACTTATTCATTCATTCATTGAACATGCATATCAGGAAGTAGGACAATTACCATTTGAAAATGCCTCCACAGATCATCTTGTTCAGCATTTGAGTAAGAAAATGCCTTCAAATAGGACTGTAAAGGATGAAGAAGTTAAAAAGAATGGAAAAGTTAAGGTTAAAATAAATAACATGCCCAGAACAATTTATGTTTCCTGCCTTCTAGGTAACAACAAATTTGTAAACTCACCTTGAGTGCACTGATAAATAAATTCTCATTCAGGAAGCTAGAAAGCATTCGGGCCAAAGATGCTCCCTAAGACAAGAAACAGTCCATTGTTTGAGCAAATAATAACACATTCCATTTTGATAAACAATATTCTGGGCTTTTCTCCCAATTACAGTACATACTTCATTTGAATGTTTGGGTTATCCTCAAATATGTTGGTAAAATAGTAGACTGTCACTAACTAATAGGTAAAAGGTGAGCAAATGCTTTACATATAAAGAATTCAGGATACACAAAATATTTTAAGCTGAGATATTTACATGGTAAGAATAAATTTCCACCAAGCAGAAGGGTTCACCTTAAAAGGAACACATCTCAGTATTTTTATAATGATGGATGGTACTGAGCACCTAATATGGGCTTGAATAATACTTGCTAGATGAGAATTGATTTAACTGCATTTTCTGAAATCCATTTGCTGAATAAAATTACAATTATTTGTATGAAAGGCTGTATAGTATCATATTAATCTATTATTCTTAGAATCCATTTTATGTACCTTACTGAAAGAGCATAAAACAAAAGGCAATATATAACTCATTTTACCTTGTTGTAAGTAAACAAGTC
>LNAC01000177.1:1507317-1530621 GCA_002007465.1 Ailurus styani
TTTTAAAAAAAAGTGTTCATTATAATAAATTTACATGGAATATCGCCCTGGTTAATAGCATAGGTTTTGGGGCACTTGGGTGGCTCAGTCGGTGAAACGTCTGCCTTCGGTTCAGGTCATGATCCCAAGGTCCTGGGATCAAGTTCAACATCGGACTCAGCAGGAGGCCTGTTTCTCCCTCTCCCGCTCCCCCTGCTTGTGCTGTCTCTCTCTCCCAAATAAATAAATAAAATCTTAAAAACAAAAAAGACAGTCTTTGGAGTCGAGCTGCCTGGGTGTGAATTCTACCTTATCCTTCTTGGATTTCTGTTCCTCAGAAAAGATAACCAACTTTAGCTCTCTGAAACTTGGGTTCTCCATCTAGAAATGGGCGAAACAACATTGTCTTCCTTGGATTATTTTCAGGACGAAATTAATTTACATAAAAGTCTTAGCACAGTGCCTGGCAAATAAGTATCATCATCATCATCATTTGTTTAGAAATAATTTCTAGCGTGGAGTATTGAATCAGATAAAGTAAACAATATAAACACATGAGTGCTTGGTAAATAGTAGTTTTCACGATGTTATGTAATAGATAATAATGCACTGAATGACTGCATGAAACTTACTTTTCAAATGAGAAACCAAAACTCAGAGGTGTTCAACTTATAATGATTCTTTTTTTTTTTTTGAGATTTTATTTATTTATTTATTTGAGAGAGCACAAGTAGGCAGAGAGGCAGAAGGAGAAGCATGTTCCTCACTGAGCAGGGAGCCCAATACAGGACTCGATCCCAGAACCCTGGGATCACAACCTGAGCTGAAGGCAGACATTTAACCAACTGAGCCACCCAGGTGCCCCACTTAGAATGATTCTAAAACCAGAGTAAGATCTGACTGGCTGCACGACTCCCATGTGCCTTTCCCTCCACCAAGTCTGCTGCACCCTTAATTCAGGCAGAGGAAGAGAGACAGAAAAGTTTTGGGGGGGCAGTGTCAGAGCTGGGTCAAACCACTGGTCCCTGGTGTTTTCAGAATCTGTGACCATGACCCATTCATAACACATTTAATGACTTTCAGCTGAAATTAGACCAAGAAAGAAAAGACAGAAATCTGTTTCTGCATATAGCTCTGTGATTCTCTTCCTCAATGTCAATTTAAGTACCCGGTTAAAAGGAAACCAAAGTTCTTGATTTCTCAAAGATCATTGAACTAAGGCTTTAAGCTCTTAAAAATACAAAGCTCCAGGCAGTTGCCTGAAGTACCAGGATCTAATGCTCTTTTGCCAAGGGCTATATTCACTCAGCTCCACAGACACTGAGAAATGTAGACTCAGAAAAGAGTGATTAAGGGGCACCTGGGTGGGTCAATCAACTCAGGTCATGATCCCAGGGATAGACCCCCGATTTGGGCTCCCTGCTCAGCAGAGAGTCTGCTTCTTTCTCTTCCTCTCCCTCTGTGTGTGCGCTCTCTTTCTCTCCCTCTCTCTCTTTCTCTAGCTCTCACTCATTCTCAAATAAATAAATAAAATCTTAAAAGAAAAGAGAAAAGAGCAACTTAGAAACAAATGATTAAAAGAAATAACTAACTGGTATAAAAAGAGGTTAATCTTATCTTTGTTTCAAAAAATAGTAATATACCTCCATCAAATCTCCCCAGATACGATAATACCTTAGCCAATTAAAAGAAATAACTAACTGGTATAAAAAGAGGTTAATCTTATCTTTGTTTCAAAAAATAGTAATATACCTCCATCAAATCTCCCCAGATACGATAATACCTTAGCCAATTTCAGTTGCATTAAGAGCTAACTGATTGCTGTTAATGATATACTCCATTCAATTAAGAAAATAAAGGGTGAATCTAATTGTTTCATGGGAATGGAACTGCTTTTCCTATTGAACCCAAGCAGAGTTACTTTGGGATACAACCAAATTCTTTCATAAACAGTTACAGATGACATGAACCATGCGTAGGTTCTATCTTATAAAAGAGAGATATAAACAATTTTGTAGCTACAGAGGATATGGAAGGGACTTTTAAAGACAACTAAGGTTTTCTCTATGTATATATAAAATTTACATAAATGAAAATAGTCATATAATGAACTTCCCCACACATACCCCCTTAGCTCTCAGGGGACAAGAACTATGTGTGTTCTCCACAGAGCGCAGCTGGGTGAAGGTGTAATTGTGGAGTCAGAGACACATGGAACTGAACCTCATCTCTGACAGACAGTAGCTGTGAGACCTTGAACAACGTACTGCTCCTACGCCTATTTCCTTAACTAGAAAATAGAGTGACAACTACACTCAGATGATTGTTTTGAAAATTGAGTAAGATGATGTACGTACAAGACTCACGTACTTAAGTCCTAAGTGCTCAGAGAATAGGAAACCCAGTATTACTGTTGTTAATATGGTTATTACCTTCGTCATCAGACGAGACCCGGACAACAGGGTTATAATCACAGTTCTGTCCCCATCACGCAAATGACTTGGGCAAGTCACCTAACCATCCAGGACTTTAGTCTCCTTATCCATATAATGATGCCCAACCCAGGGGAGCCAGAGTGGCTGGACTGCAGTGGAGCAGGGAGAAATCTATGGCAACTCTGCAAAGCATAGGGTGGAGGGCACGGAACAAGGGTATGAAGAGGTTGCGACCTGACTGCGTCCCACAAACTACGTACGATTTCACCAACACATAAAAAAAAAAAAAAGAGGATTTTTCAAGAACGTTTCTGAGGGGCCAAGTTAGGTTTGCCAACAGTGTATTCTGCCAAATAATCAATAAAAACCAAATATCATCTATCTACCATCTCCAACCTTTCCTAAAAAGGGGAAATTTTATTGCCAATAGAATAGGAAAAACACTGTCTTAGAATCTTCTTCAAAGTGGGTAGTATTACATTTTTGCCTGTAATAAAGATCTGGCCAGTGAAGATCAATCAGTCTTTCAAGTATCAATATACTGAGCAAGAATGGGGAACGAAGAAAAGAGACCAAGAACCAAGCTTGGATTGGAAACAACAGCAGGTGGGATGAGGGACAGGCCAGCCAGGAACAGCGGGTTGAACAGCCTTGAAAATCAGAAAGGTGGAGAGAGGAAGGGACAGAGGGAAACCGAAGACCTCGGGCTTGCTATCAAGAAGTGAGGTACACGTCCAAGAATCACGTTACACCTAAATATTTAAATATCTAAGTCAAATAGGAGCAATTCTGTTTTATCAAGCCATCCTGAAAGCACTACCTAATTAATCTACATAAAAGACCAGAAATAGAACTTAGAGTTGAAATCATCAGATTTGCATATTCATGAATTTATATTTTCATATTGCTATTTATTCAAAACAGCAAAATGATATCAGCTATAATATATATCAGTTACCTAGCTGATCTATATTATATCATATTTTATAATATATAATATAGCATTTTACTTATCATTAAATTCATAGGCTACTGATTACAGTGGCTTTAAAATTGAGTCTAGGTAGAAATAAGTGAAAATGACCTAAAATCTAACAGTAGGGAAAGATCATAGGCATATACCTTATAAGGTGATATAATAAAACATTAGGCAATGCTTAAAAATCTTGTTTTCAAAAATAATTTGACAATTTGTGGAAATGCTATTGATGTAATATTAAGTACTGAAGGCATTACACATTTCTGTGTAAAAAAGTAATTCCCGCCTTTATGAATATTTACAATGAATAAAAGCCTGGGAAAAGAAAACACATAAGGAAGATAACACTGATAACCTCTGGTATTACAGTTAATTTAATATTCCTTCTATTTTTCTGTATTTTACACATGAAACAATGAAAGGCACCAGTTTCATAATTAGGAGAAACAATTGTAAGTAAATGTAACAGACATACTTACTCTTGGGAATTTAGGATTGAAGTAGTTAATCACTCCAAATTCAAAGTAAGATGCAAAACCCTCTTTGAGCCAGATATCATTCCACCAATTCATGGTAACCAAATTTCCAAACCACTTTTGGAGATGGGAGAAAAAAGAGCTTTCTTAAATTTAATTTTAGGAATTTATTCTAATTGCATGCTCAGTACATATAAGGTCAAAGACATAATGAAACTATATTTCCCTCAATAACAGAACTGGAAAATAGGACCCCAAAAAGCATGATGTGGCTTTAACATGAGGAGATATCGGTCATGCATTTCTTTGAAATAAGTATTTCACATCCAACAATTGAAAGCAATTTTTGTTTTAAAACTGTCATGTTCAAAGATACAGGTAAGCTGGAGGAGCATGTCTGAAACTGTCCGGTTCCCCAGGAGTTATGTTAATTTAAATAAAGCAGAAATCTGGAATGTTCACTTAACACCTACTAATTACAGCATCTTAGATTCTAAAGAGACTACATCAGAATTTTGCTGGAAGCAGTTGTGTTGTGTTAAGAACATGTTTTGATCTGTGCCACGTCCAAGTCACTCATATGTTCTGCTATAATTATTTCCTATTTGAGCTTAACAGAAACAAAGTGTCAAATGGACGATGAATGGAATCAGGAAAGAAAAACCCAATAATTTCTAACACCAACTCATCTGTGCCCTAGTATTTAATCAAATTCTTGCAACAGCTGTCACAAGTTAATAGCTAGCAGCCGGTCTTCCAGAACAATGCACTGCTTGAGCAATCATAAAAAATGGTATTTGGGGGGACTGATCGAAACTTGTCAAAGTTTGTGTTGACTACGCAACATGGTCTTATCCTCTCCCAGTAAATCATTCTTTCCCAAAACTTCTTGTGGATCCACATAACAAGAAGATAACAGTTTCCTAGTTTAGATAATTTCTTTCTGGACGAACTTGTATTAATGGAGTCCAGGTCAAAAAGCAGATGCCAGAATCTCCATCAAACAAAACTAAGCTTCTAAAATCACATTATGAAAGCAAAGATCTAATGAAATAAATCCTTTATTTTACATCGCTTTTGGGTTTGTGGCTTGAGTATCAATCACTGCTCATCTCCCTGACACATTAACCAATTCCCTATATCCCCTGAGCCCCTCTTCAAACAAAGCAAAAACAAAGTTCATAACAACCTACGGATGAAATGTGGATATCTGTCAGTGACCTTTTTGAATATCCTTATTTTAAGATGGAATGAAAACAATCACAGCTCTGGTTGGCTTACTTTCCCTGAAGAGGGTTCTGTGAAGCGAAGTTTACTTTTGGATGTAAATACCCGACCTCCGAAGGGCCTGGAAGGTCTCATCGCTATGATCCAATTCCAACAGTTCAAGTTCACGCAAGATCTGATTACATAGATCTTTCCTTCGCTGTCCCACTTCTTGAATAATTTTTTAAAATTTGGTATACCATTGAGGTTTTGATTTGTTTTTTGCTATCCTTGGTAGAGCAGCTGGGGAATATCCTCGTGTGAAATAAGTGAAATAAGAAAGAACATTTTTACCACATGCCTGGTGTCCAATCTCGTGGGAGAGAATGAAGGAGATCACAGCCTTTTTGTCTGTTACTTGGTCATTTGGTTGCATCAACAATAATGACTCATCGAATATCAATAGTCCCCAATTTTCCATTGCACTGTTGTCAAAAGTAGGCAAGGCAATTATATCTAAGTGGATTTAAATGGAGGGAAAAATGAAATCATCTCTTCCAAAAAGTCTGAGATTCCCAGATATAATGATCTCAAAATGAAATCATAAAATCACTAAAAGAAAATACAAGTGAATATTTATAATGTGTTGGGGGAAGAGATGAGTACCAAAGACAGAAGCCAGAAAACGAATGGTTTTGACTGTCTGAAAATCAAATACTTTTGATAAAGGACCGGTACGGGGAAATAGTAAAATATCACCATAAAAAAATAAACTTTACAAAATTGGCAGACAATCAATCTAGAGAGACATTTCATTGCATAAGATAGGCAAATGGTAAATAGGCAAATGAAAAGATGTTCCACATCCTATGTCATTGGAAAATCACAAATTCAAACAACGAGATACTATTATACCCTTGTTAGGATGGTTTAAATCCAAAACACACTACCAAAGGCTGGAGAAGACCAGGAGCGGCAGGAACTCTCATTCACTGCTGCTGGGAAGGCAAAATGGTAATGGCCACATTGGAAGACAGTCTGCCTGTTCCTTATAAAACTAAATAAAGGCTGACCCTACAGTCTAGCAATTGAACAACTGAGGTTATTCGCCCAAATGAGTTGAAAACTAAAGTCCACACAAAAACTGTCACAAGAATGTTTACAGCCGCTTTATTTTTTTAAGATTATATTTATTTATTTGAGAGAGAGACAAGCAGGAGGTAGAGCAGAGGGAGAGGGAGCAGCAGACATGCCACTGAGCTGGGAGCCTGATTCCACTGGGGGATCAGTCCCAGGACCCCAGGATCATGACCTGAGCTGAAGGGAGGGTCTTAACTGTCTGAGCCACCCATGTGCCCTATAGCAGCTTTATCTGTAATTGAAAAAAAAAAATCGGAAGCAAGGAAGATGTCTTTCAATAGGTGAATGGATACACACATTGTAGTATATCCATACAATAGAGTGTTATTCTGCAATAAAGAGAAATGAGATATCCAACTATCCATCTAAAGTCCAAGAAGGAACTTTAAATGCAGGTTGCTAAGTGAAAAGAAACCAGTGGGGACAAGCCACACATGGTATGATTCCACTTATGTAACATGATGAAGAAGGTAAAACCAGACAGACAGTAAAGAGATTGGGGGTTATCAAGACCCTGGCCAGGAGAAGGGGGGCAATGAGCACAAGGGATTTTTATGATTGTGTAACTACTACCTAATTTTGGATACTGTCATTCATTATACATTTGTCAAAACTCAAAGAATGAATAGCATCAAGAGTGAAACCTAACATGCACTCCCAGCTCTATGTAACAATATTGTATTGATAGTCATTCATCAAATTTAACAAATGTAACACTCTAATGTGAGATATTTGCAGTAGCAGAAACGGGGTGAGGGGAACAGAAAAGTGTTAAATGAGAATTCCCTGTACTTGCTGCATAATTTTCCTTAAACCTACAAGTACTCTAAAAAAGTCTAGTTAATTTTTTTTTTAAGATTTTATTTATTTGAGACAGAGAGAAAGTTTGAAAGAGCATGAGCAGGGGGAGGGGCAGAGAGAGAAGTAGGCTCCTGACTGAGCTGAGCAGGGAGCCCCAAGGATGCAGGGCTGGATCCCGGAACCTCAGGATCACGACCTGAGCAGAAGGTAGGTGTTTAACCAACTGACTGAGCCACCTAGGCACCTCATAAGCAGTCTAGTTAAAATGAAATATTTTAGTTCACTAAAAGACACCATAAATTTGAAAGGCAAATCACAAGCTGGGAAAAATATCTGAAGCATATGTCACAAGTAACTAGATATCTTTTCTCATATCTAAAAAAAACTAACAGATCAAAGTAAAAAAACAAATATGTGAACAAGTCACTTAATAATTGAAACAATAAAAAATCTTAAAATGTTCAGCTTCATTATCAGAAACACAAATTAAGGCAATGATATAACTTCATCTTTCAAATGTGTAAGAGGATTATTAATTAATACTGCTAATATTAGTATTAACAATGAGGTACAGGAATATTGGCATATAGCCTGTTGGTAAGGGTGTGACTGCTACAATTTCTGGAGTGATCAGCAAAATGCTTCATAATTTTTAAAATGTTCCTACCCTTTGACTAACTCATTCAATTTTGGGGATTTATACTAAGGCAAATAACATGGATATTTATAAACATTCCCTGTGTTTTCTTTAGTGTTCTTAAGGTGGCCAAAAAATGGGGGAGAGTATGCAATTAGTCCAAATGTTCAACCAGAGTATTTATTTATTTATTTATTTATTTATTTTTTAAAAGATTTTATTTATTTATTTCGCAGAGGGAGAGAGATCACAAGTAGGCAGAGAGGCAGGCAGAGAGAGAGGGGGAAGCAGGCTCCCTGCTGAGCAGAGAGCCCGATGCGGGCCTCGATCCCAGGACCCTGAGATCATGACCTGAGCCGAAAGCAGAGGCTTTAACCCACTGAGTCACCCAGGCGCCCCAACCAGAGTATTTAAATAAATTATTTTGCCAAATTGATATGTAGGCATTCTATGTTTTAAAAATGATAGTATAGGGGCACCTGGGTGGCTCAGCTGGTTGAGTGTCTAGACTCCCGGTTTTAGTTCAGGTCATTTCCTTGGGGTCCTGCCATCGAGCCCCACATTAGGCTCCCTGCTCAGTGTGGAGTCTGACTGAGATTCTCCCTCTCCCTCTTCCCCTCCCCTTGCTCACACACACACACACACACACACTCTCTCTCTCTCTCTCTCTCTCTCTCTCTCTGGAATAAATGAATACATCTTTTAAAAAAATAAAAAATAGGGGTGCCTGGTTGGCTCAGTTATTTAAGGGACTGCCTTCGGCTCAGGTCATGGTCTCAGGTCCTGGGATCGAGCCCTGCATTGGGCTCTGAGCTGGGTATGGAGCCTGCTTAAGATTCTCTCTCTCCCTCTCTCTTTGCCCCTCCCCCACCCAAAATAAACCTAGAAGAACAAGAAAACATTTTTAACTTCTTTTGCTAAAAGAAGAAATGCCATTTTTATAATGCTCTGTGTTGTGCTGTGTTCGATATATTACGTTTATTTATACATGGTTGAAGTTGGTGTGTGCAGTAAAATGTATCCAGGCCATTACATAGCCTCCTCTAGTTAATGCTCTACTATCTTTGGGCGTACTTAATTGCTAAGTCTAGGTTGGCACTAGGTTGGCACCCCATCCTTGCCATCCAATCTTAACCAACTCTAAGAAGCCATTCCTTACTAAATCCTGATAACAATTTACAAAAAAAAGGGGGGGTTTACCTTCAGATGCACAATTCTGGGAGTAAGCAAATTCTTGTTTCTTGATCAGTTAGCATCACTGGCTCACAGAGGACTCTTTTATTTTATTTTAATGATCACCTCATTATTTTAAAATAATGACACAGGGGCACCTGGGTGGATCAGTCAATTAAGTGTCTGCCTTCGGCTCAAGTCATGATCTTGGGGTCCTGGCACTGAGCCCCTCATCAGGCTCCCTGCTCACAGGGAACCAGCTTCTCCCTCTCCTTCTCTGTTTGTGTTCTCTCTCACTATCTCTTTCTCTCAAATAAATAAAATCTTAAATATAAAATAAAATAAAATAATGATATAGATACCCATGAATCTGCCTCTCTCTCTTTAGAGTAAGGGTTGGCAAACCCTTCTTTAAAGAGCCACATAGGAAATATTTTCAACTCTATGGGCTATATGTTTTCCGTTACATCTTTAACTCTAGCATCACAGAGCAAAAACATCCATAGACACTATGTAGACAAATGAGCGTGCCGTGTTCCAATAAAACTTTATTTATGGACCTTGAGATTTGACTTTCATATAGTTTCCATGTGTCACAAAATATTCTTTTGATTTTTTTTTTTTACCATTTTAAAAAACCTAAACACCGCTCTGAGTTCGTGGCCCATCCAGAAAAGGGCAGGGGGCCAGATCTGATAGCTTGCCAACCCTAATTGAGAATGCTGCTAATAACTCATAATGTGATCCCCAGACCAGGAGCATCAGCACCACCTGGGAACTTAGGAGAGATGAGATTTCTGGGACCAACCACAGACCTACTGAAACAGAAATTCTTGGGTCATGTGTGTTTTAACAAGCCTTCTGGATGATTCCAACACATGCCGAACTTTGAGAAGAGCAGACTTAATCTCTCTTTGTGCTCCTTCTCAACTCACAATCTAGTGTCTTCTTCCAGCAGCTGAGTCACTATCCTCAAGGTTGGGGGGTTTTGTTTTTAAACTTTAGGAAAAAATGTTTCATTTTCATTGCTATGGAGTGTGTGTGTATGTGTACACGAAACATAATTTATCTACCCGTTCTCCTAATGATGACCATTTTGGTTGCTTTCAGTCTGGTGCTATATTATAAAAAAAAGTAGCTATGAACATTCTTGCACACATCTTTTGGTACATGTGTGCTCAAATTCTTCTTGGAGATATATTTAGAAACAGAATTACTGGGATTTAAGGTATTCTAATGATCAACATTGCAAGATAATAAATACATTTCAAAGTTGTGAAAATTGATACTCCTTTCAACAAGGCCATTTTCTAACATTTAGCATTTGTTGGATGCCTACTTTTTAACAAGTGAGTAAGTTTAAAATGGTGCCACACCATGGCCTTGGACATTCATTTCTTAGATTACTAATGAGGTTAAATAACTCTGCATAGGTTTACTAGCCACACATGTTCCTGTTTCCATAAAACATCAATTCATGTATCTTTTCCTTATTTTTTCTTCTGTAGTGTTATTTATTTATAGTGTTCTTTATATATTAGGCTACTCCCATTACCACTTCTTAATCTTCTTTCCCTTAAGATTTTTACTTAGCCAGTCCATTATCTCTTGCTTGGTGATTTGTGGCTTTTGTTTCTACATAGTCAAGCTACCACCCCAACTCAGCTGCTCGAACAGAGTCCCAGTCACCTACTTCTCTTGCATTCAAAAAGCACTAGATGGGTGCCTGGGTGGGTCAGTTGGTTAAGAGTCAGACTCCTGATTTCAGCTCAGGTCATGATCTCAGCATTCTGAGCCTGAGCCCCATGTTGGGCTCCACGCTCAGTAGGGAGTCTGCTTAAGATTCTCTCCTTCTCCCTCTGCCTCTCCCCCTGGCTCTCACGCACACCCACTCTCTCTCTCTTTCTCAAATAAATAAACAAATCTTTTTAAAAAATTAAAATAAAAGTCTGCAAATCTTAAAAGCCCATATTTATTTATTTTTTTAAAAAGATTTACTTATCTGCGGGCACCTGGGTGGCTCAGTGGGTTAAAGCCGCTGCCTTCGGCTCAGGTCATGATCCCAGGGTCCTGGGATCGAGGCCCACATCGGGCTCTCTGCTCAGCAGGGAGCCTGCTTCCTCCTCTCTCCTCTCTCTCTGCCTGCCTCTCTGCCTACTTGTAATCTCTCTCTCTGTGTCAAATGAATAAATAAAATCTTTAAAAAAAAAAAAGATTTACTTATCTGAGAGAGAGCAAGACAGAGAGCACAAGTAAGGGAGCAGCAGGCAGAGGGAGAGGCAGACTCCCCACTGAGCAGGGAGTTTGTCTCGGGGTTCAGTCCCAGGACCCTGAGATCATGACCTGAGCTGAAGGCAGACGCTTAACTGACTGAGCCACCCAGGCGTCCCTGTTTTATATTTTTTAAATGGCTCAACCAAGAGTTAAAATAACTAGGAAACATTCATTTAGTAATAGATCCGGTAATAGAAAAGTTCTAGTGATAGAAAATCTCCTTATTTTAATCATCTGTCATTTTGACAGTTGTGATTGAGGGCCACCTGTGTGTCACACTGGTTGAGAGGCTATGAAGGATACAACTATAACCCTGATTTCCAGAAGCTGAGAATCTAGTCAGAATTTACATGGAATTACTAAACAAATTGCATGTATTTATTCCCTTCACACACACACACACACAAAGTTTATTGTTTACCATTCTGAAAGAAGCACTATCCATAGGCTCTGAGGGTACACAGAATAAGACAAGCCAGATCCTGAGTCCACATTACTCTTGATCTAATGGAGAGTGAGTGGGGGAGGGGGGTGACAATTAGGATCTAGGTAAGTCAAGAGCTCAAAAAGAGAGGTGCACAAGGATGCTGCAGAAACATGAGGAAAAGGTAGTAAGGGAAAGCTGCCTGGAGGAGGGGGCACTGAGTGATGAAATATACGAGTTAACCAGTTGGGTAGACCTCATTGCAGGATGTGCAGAGTGCACATGCAAGAGCCTGGGGGAGAGAAGAGGAAGGTGGAGGAGGGGACAGGGATGGGGTGGGCAAAACCTCCTCCTAACTCTGAAGAACTGCCCAAAGCCTGGAGAGTGTGGCAAGAGATGCATGTTGTAAAGACAGAGTACAGAGTTTGGACTTGATTCTCAGGGCAATGGGAAACCACGGAGAGGTTTTAAAGCAGACAGTGATATGGTCATTGGATTTCGCTAGGGAAAGATCCCTTGTACCTCAGTGTGGGAGATGGAATTGAGGGGGCAAGAGGGAAGAGGCATAACCAAGTGAGGGCTGCTGAGGTGAAGATATGGTGGTGTAAACTAGGGAGAGCTGGGGGGCACCGGGAGGAGGGGATGGAGAGAATAAGGAGAAGGCTAATTGGATGGAGGGGGTGCTTTATGGAACAGGGTGTGGAGGGTGTGGAACTTTTCTTGCCTAGACAAGGGTCATCTTGAGATCTTCCAGACACAGAACCCTCTGAGGCCAGGCTTCTCATGCCCCCAACCCCCAAAAGGACAAGTGTCACTTCCAGGATCCCTGCCTGGGACAAGTCGGCCTCATGCCCCGTTCCTCCTGAGCCAGCAGGCTTGAGCTCCAGAGCCCCCAGCTCGCCAGGCCGAGTTTGGGAGGCTGGCAGACAGGAACTTCCTATCTTCTTCCACCATTCTGCCCATGTAGACAGACCATACTTTTCCCAAGACTTCACATAACACGTCAGAGAAATAAAACACATTTATGTGATATACCCTCATGGTAGACAGAGAAAACACTGGACGACTTTCCAAGCTGAGTGACTCACACGATTTGAAGGACACGCTCTACAGATCTATAAGCAATAAAGCATTAGCATTTTTCCTCAAGGGTCCTAGTGCTCATACGTGATTCCAATTCTGTACAGCAAACGTTGATAGCAAGACCCCACGTCCTCATCCCATGACTCATAGCTAAAGAGTAGGGAAAAAAACAAACAAACAGAACCTAAACAATCCCCACCCCACAGAAAATGACCACCAACCCAAATCCCTCATTGACAGGAACTGGATAATTCATGTAGGCCTGCTAAAAAGGATCCAGAATACTCCATCACTCCCATGCACTGGGAGAGGAAAGGACAGAATGCAAGAAAGAGAGCCAGAGCTGGAGACTGGGAGGCTGGCTATGAATACCCAAGAGGGATATTAATTCTGAGGACACAAAGGAATCTAAATCCTGAAGACTGGGCACACAGCATTGTACAGAGAAATAGCAGAGAGGCCCCTCCGTGTTCAGGAAGGTGTAGGACACGAGGCTGGGAAGCCAGTAGAGCTGCCCCCAAATGAGCAGCTACATGGAGACAGTCGGTCCTTCGAGGCTCCTCTGTGTACTCTTTGACCTTAACCCAGGACCCCCATAATAGGAAGCCCGTTACATCGGAAGGGAAGACGGCTCACCTGTTTTGGGAAGAGGGTAACTAATATTAAATAAATCTTCCAGAAAAGAGAAGATGGGACCTGTGATGTTCAAAGCAAAGTCTGCATTTCCATTCGTGATGGCGTCTTTCCGGGCCCAGATGCGTATCTAAATCAAAACAATTAAGTGGCGATTAGGAAAATCAGTCGTGACTTTGATAATGGGCAGCCTGCTTGCTCCAATTCCCTATTCTCTATATGCTCTAGAGTCAAAGCCTTACCTTTCCAGAAGGAGCTACGGAATAGAAGGTTGGCAGGTCACCCTTGAATAACATGGAGGGGTTAGAGGAGCACCGACTCCATGCGGTCAGAAATCCATAGATCGCTCTTGGGTCCCCAAATTAACTGTTAACAGGCTGCTATTGACCAAAAGCCTTACTGATCATGGGAACTTCACACATATTTTGTTTCTCTATTATACACTGCTTCTTACAATAAAGTCAGCTAGAGAAAAGATGATGTTATTAAGGAAATCGTAAGGAAAAGAAAATACATTTACAGTGCAGAACAATACACAAAATCTGTGCATAAGTGGACCCGCTGGGTTCAAACCTGTGTTGTTCAAGGGTCAACCAGAAATGTGTACATGTAGCCCTGGAGAAAATCCAGAAGGCTGTTTGCTAAGATGTGAGCAGTGATTCTCTGGAAGTGGTTGTTTCAATGTTTTACAGTAACACGTCTAACTTTTGGAATTTGGAAATAATCCTTGGACCAGTATCCACCCCCACAGAAAGTATAGACTCTGTCTTCGAATAAAACTCTTGCTTCCCTTTCTAGGATCTATTTCCAGTGTTCCCAAACAGAATCGTGCGGTTAGCAGGAGTTATACAGTGTGGTATGGATTACAAGCCTCTGCATTTTGCAAATTTAAAATGGTTTCTTCATGCTTATTAATGCTAAGGTCATGAACAGGGCGATCTTGTTTTCAAATTTTTTAATAAGCTTAATTCCCTTAATTCAAAGAAGTTCATCAATAGTTTTATGATTTTACAGCTGTTGAGCAAGTGAATTACAGTCTCTGTTTATGACATTTCCTCTCTAGTAGGTAAAGAGACATCCCTGCCTTGGTTTGTTAGTTTAATGTGACCGAGCTATTTTTTGGGCCCTTGGGAATTGATTTTACTACTTTGGTGGCTTCTTTGCTCCTGTGTGGCCATTATTATTTTTTAAATTTTTTATAAAATTTTTTTTTTTATTTATTAGAGAGAGAGAGAGAGAAAGAGCCCAAGCAGGGGGAAGGGCAGAGGCAGACGGAGAAGCAGGCTCCCCGCTGAGTAGGGAGAAGGATGTGGATGCGGAGCTCAATCCCAGGACCCTGGGATCATGAGCTGAGCCAAAGGCAGAGGCTTAACCGACTGAGCCACCCTGGCACCCCTCATTATTATTTTAATATGAAATCATTGTCTATCCCACAACAATAGCATCAGAGCACTTTTTGATGGGGCTGCTAGCACTGATGCCAAAGAACATACATGAAACTCAAAAACCCTGGAACGAAAGTTAGAAATGAGGGAATTAAGAGAATGGTCCTGATGTGAATACCGTCGATCTGAGAACGAGTTCTCTGCAGAACCCTGGAGAAAATGCTAGGAAAAGGAAACGGAGGACGATATTTGCAGATTGCTGAGCTCCAAGAACGCATTCACCTTCCTCTGCTTGTATTTCTGCTGGAAAATTTGTCTTGAATTATGTGAATTTGGAATTACGTGAGGTCTTCAGGAATGTTCCCCTCTCGCAGAATGGAACCACCTGCTTCTGGCGCCTCCGACCTCATGCTTTTCCGCCTCCCCCACGCTGCAGAGGCCTCCTTCTCTTGGGAAGGAGGCCCCAGGATTCAGCCCCGCCCCTGCACTGCACTTACCCCGCCCCCCACCTCCAGTTCCAGGCGAGGGGAAGCTGGCAGCACCCAAGCCCACGCTGCTCAGTGGAAAGAACACACCCTTCTCCCCACTTTCAAGATGGATGCATTTTCACTGCAACATTGGGGGAAATAACTGAACTTCTGTGAGTTCAACTTTCAGTTTCAAAAGCTGCTCCCCTAAACGACCATCTTATAAGCCAAAGGGGAGGCAAACGATGGAGACTTCAAGCTGTGTGGGAGGGGGGCTAACACCAAACAGTGAGGAACGCTTGGGAGATGCAGCCGTAAAGTTCCTTCAAAACCACACCTCGCCCCCAGTGTGATTTTGGGGTCCTTCCTGCACCCAGCAGACCTCAACACCTAAGAGAGTTTGAAAATCTTTCCACGCGCTTGTGTGTGCTAAGGTCTGCTCACAAGATGTTATTTCCAACCTTAGGTTCGTGTTTCCATGTTTATCCTCATGTCAAGGAAGATAGTCTCACTAAATTTTTGTCGCTTCCTTGACAAGCAGTCGTTTGTATAATCCGGACCCTCTTCCAAGAGAACATTCTGGTTCCCCTGTAGGATAGATGGTGGACTCCTTGTCTTTGTAAAGAGCTGAGCCCGTGCCAAATGCAGCATTCCACTGATAAACTCATCCCAAGTTTCTATTTTCTGGCGAAGAACATGCCTCTCTTAGGCCTGTTCCATTTCCTCTTTGCTTCAATGGCAGCTGGTTTTCTTTTCAGGGCTATCTTTCACCAAGAAACAGACTGGCCCCTTTTTCTCAGACTTCTGTGGAAGGGCAGCCCCGAGAGTCACAAGCCACTTGTGCTGTGGGAGTGGACACACCCCCTTGGTTGGTTCTTCACGCCAGGCCCCAAGCAGGTGTTTCCACAACATGCTAGAGGAGATTTCTCAGGAGGGGTTGTGAATGTTTCACGTGGCCTGTGTTCCATCTGTGAAGCTCAAGGACCCACCAGTGACTTTTCAGGAAGAGAAATCAGGCTGCAGCCAAGAGCTGAGGAGGAGAAGCTGAGGTTTTCCTGGAAGATCATTCAGCCTCCAGAGGAGTAGCTGGGAATGATTCTCCCCCTGGCCAGAGGCTTGTCCCCTCCACAGCACAAGTCTATGGTACAACCCTGGAAGATGCTGGGCCTGGGAGAGAGTCTCCGCCCGTTGTGGGGGCCTGACTGTCCTCAGCTCTGGGAGGTCCATGCCGGGAGGAAGAACTCAGCCTGTGGAATCAGCCTTATTTCCCTCCCCGCTCCAGGGTGGGCCATGAGTCAGCAGGTGAAGGACTGCCACAGGAACCCGGATTTTTTCCCTGAGGGGGACTACAGAAGGAGGGCATAACTGGGCAGAAACGAGGTGTTTCAGGACAGAGCACCTCCTTCACCCACCTCTGGGGGAGTGCTGTGTGTCTCCAAGCCAAGCCAGCCAGCAGCCCTAATCCATCACCTGCAGGCACCGTTTCCTGGTGGTTGTTCCCGGCTGGGGCCCAGGGCTGTTGGTGGTGCTGGACATGCTGTCAGCCCCCCTTCAAGGCTGCAGTCACCTTGTGGACTAAACAGTCAGCACACCTGAGCTTCGAGGTGATGGTGGCGTCCCATCTGCAAAGCTTTCCTTTCCTCTTTCTTTTCCTTGCCTTTGCCCTTGCCCTCCCTTCCCTTCCTTTCACTTTATCCTTTCCTTTCCTCTTTCTTTTCTTTCCTCCCTCCCTCCTTCCCTCCCTCTTTCTTCCTTCCTTCTTCCTTCCTTCTTTCTTTCTTTCTCTCTCTCTCTCTTCTTTTTCTTTCCCTCCCTCCCTCCCTTCCTTCCTTTCTTCCTTCCTTCCTTTCCTGATGTTATTTATTTATTTGGGAGAGAGAGTGCAAGCATGATCAGGAGCAGAGGCAGAGGGAGAAGCAGACTCTCCACTGAACAGGGAGCCCAATGGGGGACTCGATCCTAGGACCCTGAGATCATGACCTGAGCTGAAGGCATATGCTTAACTGATTGAGCCCCCCAGGCGCCCTCCAAATTAAGAGTTTCAACAGGGCTTGGAAACCGTCAAAGGGGTCACCAGGAGGTGATGATGGGAGAGGAGGCATAACTGCCCGGATGCAGAAAGAACGGCCCAACCATCCGCAGCCAGTATGAAGGCACCCTTACCTGGACAGTCTTCCTCACTCACCTCCTTGCCCCTTTCGGTCCTGTCCACGTGGGCATAATCACATAGGGCCAAGGCCACTAAGTAAGTTGGCATGTGGGGCGTTGTGGAAAAGGTGGTGACAGTCCACATGCTTCCATTAGCGTCTCTCCTTGCAGACTGACCTAAAGAAATCGATTTCAATCCAAATCATTGTAAAGCCGAGACACTAACAGCCACCTTTGAAACCATGTGTCCAGGCATGAGTCACCCAGTGACTTCTTCCCAGCCAGTCCCCAGAGTCAAGCGGTTTGGATTTCTCTGCCCCAAAAATCATCAAAACCATATGAAGTGAAATAAGTCAGAGAAAGATGAACACCGTATTTCACTGATGTGTGAAATTTTAAAAGCAAAACACATGAACCAACCAACCAACAAAACAATTGGAAACAGACTCATAAATACAGAGAATAAAATGGCGGTTCCCAGTGGGACAGGGTTTGGGGAGGTGGGCAAAAGGGGTGAAGGTGATCAACAGCTACAGACTTCCAGTCATAAAATCAATGCCACGGAGGGGCACCTGGGTGGCTTAGTTGGTTAAGCGTCTGAATCTTGGTTTCAGTTCAGGCCATGATCTCAGGGTTGCAAGATTAAACCCTGCTTCTGGCTCCATTCTCAGCATGGAACCTGCTTGAGATTCTCTCTCTCCCTCTACTTCTGCCCCTCCCCTGCTAGCATGTTCTAGCTATGGAACATGCTAAAAAAAATCAATGCCATGATGATAGAATGTACAGCATAGACAAGAATGTCATTAAGAGTCCTAACTTTGTATGGCGACAGAGGGTGACTACACTTACCATGGTGAACGGTGCTTAATGTCACATAATTGAGAAACCTCTATGACGTACCTCTGAAACTCATGTAATCTTGTATGTCCGCTATACTTCAGTTAAAAACAAAGACACCTCCACATCAATAAAAATAAATAAATAAATAAATAAATAAATAAATAAAAACAAAAAACAAAGAAACATTAGGAAGATCTAAGGACAGCATCTTTGCTCTGAATCGGTATCCTGAATAATATTGACAGAGNAACAAAGACACCTCCACATCAATAAAAATAAATAAATAAATAAATAAATAAATAAATAAATAAACAAAGAAACGTTAGGAAGATCTAAGGACAGCATCTTTGCTCTGAATCGGTATCCTGAATAATATTGACAGAGGGCTAAATCCATGGGCACTAGGAGGCCCATGACCCACCTCTTCTCTTTTCCATTACTTCTGTTTCCTAGACCAGTCCAGCTCTCAAAACACTTCATCTAGAGCCTTCCAGGCCCACAGGAGGTCTAGGAAGGGCAATTTGGCCATTCTCAGGTTTTGGCAAAGTCTTCCGTGGAGGCAGGCTGGGTCTTTAAAGCTGGGGGCTGGGTATCTGGTGTGAATTGGGCTGGCATACAATCACGGGGAGTGGAGGGGACCACAGCAGGCTGGGGGGGACGGGGGGCATCCGCAGGGGACAGCCTCTCACGAGCTCTAACTATTGTTGTCACGAAGGACCTGCATGCCTGGTTGTCCTTAGATCTTCTGAGTTTACAAGGAAGTAAAAAATCTTGATTTTTATGAGAAATCTCTGGATTGTTAAAAGTTCAATCCGAGGTGGGGGGGGATCACGTGAGCCAAATGAAACACATCTGCGCACCAGATTCAGACCAAGTCTGCTAGCCTGTTATCACTGATGATCAATATGGAAGGCCAAACTACTGGGCAGACAGGCTGCCAAGGAATAAGAACAGTGTGGTGTCCCCAGCTCGCAATGCAAAAAGAATCAGGATTTACCATCTCTGAGATGCTGGTGCTGATACGGACCCCATGTGACCGCTCTCCCTAATTAAAATACCCTGCCAATCCATGGCCTAGAAAAGCTATTGATATCAAACCTATTACAGAGTGAAATATATAAGCATACACAAATACATGTCTGTATATATACACATACATATGTATCATGAATATACATGTATATATGAGGACAGGAAACATTACTTACCTAGCTTTGGCATGTTGGAAAGGGCCACATAGCTTGGATGATGAATAATTGTAATATTAAAAGTTGCCTTTAGAGCCGGCTCATCAAAACAAGGAAACACACTCCTAGCAAATGTGGGTTCCATCTGAGATGCTAACAGGGCCCTGCAATACATTTTTGGGAAAAATCTATTTATTTTTATTTCAAATTAAGGGGAACAACAACAACAAAAAACATGGAGGGATAATGGCTTATAATTATATTCAGGAGGGAGCTAGAATATTTCCCCTCATCTCCCTTGCTGCCCTTCCAGTTAAAACACACACATTTTCGTTCTCACCACACCTTGGAATTCTTGTAAGACCTAAAATACAAAGGACCTATTTAATTTTTGACCACAAAATACTATTTACTTCATTACATCATATGCCTTTAAAACCCTGTGCAAACAAAATAGGAACAAATATAGCAAATATGCAATGACAGGCTTTTGAGAACCAAGTTATTCTTTAAACTAGGATGACTTTTTTGGGGAATGGACTATTGCTCTCAACCTCCATCGAAGTGCAAGCAATGTCTGCTGGAGAATGTCTACATTTTTATCTTTTTCTCACATGGTCCCTTTTCTTCCTGGTTGAAAACTTAGAAAAGGTTTTATTCTGCACCCGCTGGGGGTAAATGATCTAAGTCCATGCTAAACGGGGGGGGAAAAAACCCAACTTTCATTTACATATGGGTAGATTTATCAAATCCCTACTGCTTCTTCCCCCATCACCATGGAAAAATACAAAAAATTGACATTATCCCACAGCGCACTGGTGATTTATTGGGAGAAGTTTAGGGACAAGAGTGCTCTGGGCAAATGAAGAGATGGTCAGGTTCATCCTCTGTAACACGGCTTAAATCTGAGGAAGAGATGGGCCCTGGCTAACAACTTTCTTCTCAAAATAAACCTGTGGTCCCATTAAGACTCGACCACCTGGGACGCTGATTTGGGATGGCAACTGTGGATGCCAATTCTCTTTTTTTTTTTTCCTAAGGTCCTGAGACTTTGTGTCCCAGATGCATTTACCCTTGTTTCAGGCCCAGCTCTTCGATAAATAACAGGGGGACCCAACAGGGTGTGAGAGAGTAGGGCCCCTCCATCATCACCACCCACTTCCATCACAGGAAGGCCCCCCCACTCACGTGAAAATTCACATGCAACAGTCAACATGCTCAAAAGCCTCTCAAAGTCAGTCAACTTGATGTGTTCATAACCTTGCTGTGACAAAACAGTAATTTTCAACATAGCCCTATATGTTTCTTCCCACTTAACTTTGCCCTTGCTTGCACTGACTGGAAGGTGGCCTGTGACCTCTGACCTTTGTGAACTCTGACCTCGGCCACGTTGGCTGCAAGACTCTGCTCCATGTCCTGCTAGCTGAGCACTTCTCAACAACAGGTCGCACATTCCTGCTGGGCCTCCAATTCCCCACCCAGAAAGTAATGGCGCTATCAACCTTTTATTGCTGTTTGAACTTCTGCCTTATTAGTGACTGAATTTATCAATGAACAAACTACGAATTCTCCTATTATTCCTTTCAGTCTCCCAGATTGCTCTCCATAGAGACAAACTGTAGCAGAATTCAAGGATGGGATAAGTTAACGGGGTCAGGGTGGAGGGTTGGAACGTCACCAATTACAACTGATTTAGACAGGTCTCAGAGGTCACAGAACCTAATAAAGTTCAAACTACCAGAAGTTAAGAGTTATGTATTTTATCTTCATGTCATTTATAATATTTGGTGAAAATATGGGTTCACAGCAATTGACTAAGTATTTTCTCAGCTTTGGAGGGACTATAAAATAAAGGCATCTTGGTCTAATACATATATAAAAATACTTAGTATTTTGTTTTGAAGTATTGGTTGCTATCTTTAAAAGGTAGGTGATAAAGTAGAGAAGAGTCGAACAACTGACAATATAGTGGAAAGAATATTGAGCAGGAAGGGGCACCTGGGTGGCTCAGTCAGTTAAGTGTCTGCCTTCCGCTCAGGTCATGAACCCAGAGTCCTGGGATCAAGTCCTGCATCAGGCTTACTGCTCAGTGGGGAGTCGGCTTCTTCCTCTGCCTGGTGCTCCCCCTGCTTGTGCCCTCTCTCTCTCTCTCTGACAAATAAATAAGTAAATAAATAAAATAAAATAAGTAAAACTTGGGAACATCTCCACTGCCACAACTTCCCAAAGCATATGAATCATAATGAAGTCGTAAGGTGAGAAGGAGAGAAAATCAGACTCTTCAGGCAAGTGGGAAAGTTGTATGCTCATCCAAAGGGGCTACTCTACCCCTGAAACTAATAATACACTGTTTGTTAATTAATTGATTTTAAATTAAAAAGGAGGGGGCTCAGGTTCAAAAAGGCTAAGAGACTACCAGCTCAGGGAGTCACCACTTTAACAAACCAAACATCAAGCAAGTGCTTTCCCATTCCATGATTTAGGCCTCCAGAGAAGTGAAATAAAAGAAACTCTTGGATTTTACTCAACTATTTCCCTCCCTGGTTTTCTACAAACAAACAAACAGGAAAGATCCCTATAACACGCAGCCTTCCTGGCTCGTGGTCTTCACTCCCAAGGTCGGGCCAGCCAGCAGCACACACGATCTGGTTGTGCCACATCTGGGAACTGAAGGCTGGTATTTGTTCCCCTGCTGTCTCTGCTTTGGACTCAAGCAACCCTGTAAGGATATCCTGACCTCAGAAAATAGAACCATCCACCCTCTCCTGCCCTCAAAGTTCAATGAAACATGCTATTACAGTCCTGTGAAGTCTAGGTTGAGAGCGGTCAGCTGGGTGGGAGGGTAGTTAATTTGGGAGAGTTTGTCTCGTAGGGGCTCGGTATTTCAAAGCCACTTTCCTGCCCTCTGGTATAGCCAGAGAATCCTGGACTCACCACGTTCCTGTGCCAGAGGAGGTCTTCGGGGTCAAGACCACGTGATATGCTTGGGGGGGGAGGTGATCCATCTCCTGCCATGTTAGAAATATCCACTCAATAAGGTATTTCATTCCAAAGTACTATATGGCCGCCATATGCCTACAGCTCCAGCCACCAAGTGCTGAGTAACATAACTAGCCACGGGCTAAGTAAGACCTGAAAGTGGTCCCCCCCCCTCCCCGAGGTGTTTTTGCACAACGACACACTCAGAAATCCAAATGTTTAGTAAAGACGGATGTTACACCACTGGTCTGCGGTTCGAGGCTTGGCCCATGAATCATGTTTGTTTATTACTTGTGTAACAGGATCTTAAAACTGAAGTTTCCACAAGGCAACAAGGCATAATAGAGGTATAATTCCAGAGAAAGGTGCCAAACCATGTTATGAAGATTTTCGAAATAGATGGCCTCGAGAACCCGCGGGCCCTTCTTGGGCTTCTCAGCACCATCAAAGAGAGAATGGAAGGGGGTGCCTGGGTGGCTCAGTCGGTTAAGCGTCTGCCTTTGGCTCGGGTCATGATCCCAGGGTCCTGGGATAGAGTCCTGCATCTGGGCTCCCTGCTCAGCGGGGAGTCTGCTCCTCCCTCTCTTGCTGACCCTCCCCCCTCCGCTTGTGCACGCTCGTTCTCTCTCAAATAAATAAATAAATAAGTAAATAAAATCTTTAAAAACAAAAGATATAAGGAAGTAAGTTCAGCGAATGGAGACAAGATATGAGAGATTTCTTGGCGAGAGAGTGGCAGAGTTCAGCCAAGCCCTCTTGATCTCAGGGTGCTGGGAGGAGGGCAGCCCCTAACTAGGGGGAGCTAGAAGGGGAGAAGATCCCTCAGAGAGCAGAGAGTGTTTCCTGAGGCTGAGAGACTTGGAGGCTTGTACCCAGCTTCCTGGTGGGAAAGCTGAAATGGACACTGGTCCGAGTCTAACTCCTACGAGGTGGGACTCTGAAAGGCAGGATGACTGACTGCTTTGGAGGCAGAACCAGAAGAAGAGGGCTACTGTTTTGGGACCCACGTCAGCCCCAGGTCAGGGATATATATACATATATATATATATATATATATA
>LNAC01000177.1:1530877-1594134 GCA_002007465.1 Ailurus styani
ATATATATATATATATATATATATATATATATATATGAGATATATACATGATGTTCCTTGGGAGAGCCGTGAGCCCTGAGACACGGAGTGAGCCAGTACGGGACTGCCTTGGGTTCTGTCCAACGGGGCCACCTGCGGGAAGCAGGAGAGGCACCACTACGGGTCTGGGGGTGGGGCTGAGGAAGGAGTCACGAATGACCATCAGCACACAGAAACAGAGGAAGCAGCCTGCAGGGGCAAGGAAACTGTAGGATAAAGAGAAACAGTGAGAAAATGACAACTCGAGGGAAAAAGATATGTGCTAAGCCAGAATCAGGCCAAATGGCAAGGTAAGACCTGCCCAGTGTGTCACCTCTCCTCATCTCCCCCAGTTCCACGGGACCTGGTGGGGGGTGCAACAACAGCTCTCCAGATAGAAGAAGGGACAACAAGAACCATGAGGTGGAGAAATGGAAACGTAACCGCCCCTTACCCCTTACCTCACTGCAGGCTTCTAACCCAAAAGCCCCCAACCCCTGCTCAGGGAAGTAAGCATGGAGTCAGAGAAAGCCCAGTAATTTAAGTTCAGCAATTAAAGCCCAGTAATTTAAATTGACCAGTAAATTAAGTTCAAGGCTTCTAGTAAGACCCAGGACTGGATTCTCTAATTTTTGCATCTGGACAGTGTTTGTGACTTTGTGGATGTAGATCATCTGTCACCAAAGAATGAGCAGTAAATTATGGGCTGCTAGAGTAGTTATGCAGGAGCAGGAAAGATGATCTCAGAGACTAAATCCTAAAAGGACAGTGGGAGAAATGCAGTTGCGTTTTTACTGAGCTGTGAGGTGTGCTTTTTCAATATGCTGGTTACGCTTGTTTTCAAAAGATACAGGATCTGAATCTTCGATGAGCGAAACCATCCCCTAGAGAAAACCCTCAGCCCCATAAAGCATGTGGGCTCAACACCTCTATAGGATAGTGAATTGACCTCTTTTCTCTGTGACACCAACGACATCATGTGCTTGGCATTGGAGTTCACTGCTTGTTTTGATACTTCTAAATTCTTTCCTAATATTGCTCAAATTTCTCCCTTGTGTGTCATACCCTGAGGACTGTGCCAGATTTCCTAGCATAAACAGCAACTGGAAGGAAGTCTTTTTCAATTCTCCGTTCACTCTTTCTACACCTGCAGTTCTCCCCTTAATTTGTCCCCAATCAAAGATCCTAATTTTCTCCAGCCATTTTACACTAGTGGGCCCACCCACAACCCCAGATGATCCTATTCTTATTTCTCTGAATACCTCAGTATACCATCTTATACTTTATTAAGGACATGGCAGGGTCAGAAAAGCAAGACATATTTCTAAAGGACACTGTGAACAAGAATGGGATGACACATTCTTTCACTGAATTTCAAAAGTGGAAGAAAACTTGGAGAGTCCCGCCATCTTAATTTATAGATGTGAAACATGGTACCCCGTGAATTTATACAACTGGGGAGACAACAAGTAAGTGGGAGGGGTGGTACCAGAGCCAGGGCTCCGGGTCCCCAGCCTGGGGTCCTTCCCAGCTCCCTTTCCTGGGGCTCTTTTATGTGCTTTGTAGAACACGATGTAATAAAAACTACAAACCAACTAAGATATCATGAAGAAGACTGAGGATTAACTTTATAGTTAATAACATTACCAAATCTAGAGATGACCAGACTTCTGTTTTCCACCCTGAGGGAGAACATAGGCCAGAATTAGCCCTCTGTTGAAGACACCTAAAAACTCTTATAAAATATATGGAACAACTGTTCTCAGACATGATAACAGAAAGCACAGGACTGTGATTCCCAAGAGAAGAGAAACTAATGAGGTGAACTCTACAATCACCTTGTCTACCTGGAAGTAATTTCTCAAATGCAGCACAGGGAAAGGGAACAGAAACTGAGTTCAGAGAACTCACTGAGTGGAGGAGACTATGATTGATGCCTGGAGAGATCTAGATAACTAAAATCTGCAGGACAGAAATCCAGAAATTTGCACAGAATCCACTCCCCCTCCCCATCTCCATGCTGAGTCTTTGGTCAAATATTAATCTGCACTTTAGGAGGTCAAGCAAAGAAATGCTGTTGGGGGAAAGAAGAGCTACCCCAGAGGGGAAAACTGAACAATTCCTACAGCTCACACAATGCTAGGAGTTGTCCAAATTCCCAGAGGCCAGAGTACAGAAGGCTCCAGAATAAATGGATTTTTCAACAGAGACCAGGAAGGTAATGCCTGAACAATGAACTAAAGTAGCCCTAAAGGTAACTTTCGACCCACTCTCAAAGGACTTAAACACAAGCCATGGGAGATCAAACAAGGATTGAGAAGGTCACCATATAACTTATGTACCTATCTAAAAAGGGCAGCATTCATTAAAGAAACATAATAAAATATGGCATTCGGCAACATAAACTTTGAAATGTCAGGCACTCAATAAAAAAAAGAAAAAATGCCCAAATATTTGGAAACTAAGTAGCACAGTTGTAAATAACCCATGAGTCAAAGAAGAAATCAAAAGGGAAACTATAAAGTATGTTGAACTGAACGAAAATTTTGAAAACAACATGAAATTATTTGTGGCATGCCACTGATTCAGGAGTTAGTGGTTTACACCACTAAACACCCATGTTAGAGAAGAAAAATACCTTAAATAGATTACCTTGCACCCATCTGAAGAAAATAGAAAAACAAAAAGGGGCACCTGGGTGGCTCAGTTGGTTGAGCATATGACTCTTGATTTTGGCTCAGGTCATGATCACAGGGTTGTGAGACTGAACCCTGTGCCGTGCTCTGCACTCAGTGGGGAGTCAGCTTGTGGATTCTCTCCTCCCTCTCCCTCTGTGCCTCCTGCCCTGCACACTCCTTCCCTCTGTCTCTCTCTGAAATAAATAAATAAATCTTAAAAAAAGAAAATAGAAAAAGAAAAGGGAGCCCAAAGTAAGAAGAAGAAAGGAAATAACAAAGAATAATACATAAATCATTGAAATGAAAAACAGTAGATAAAATCGCTGAAACTAAAAATTGGTTCTACAAGAAGATTAATAAATCATATAAATCTCAAGGCATACTTATCAAACTTATTGTCTATCAGAAGTGGAAGAGACCTTGGAGAACCCCACCCTTTTAACTTACAAAAAGCTGAGGACCCTGGAGTATATGTAATTGGTTAGACAATAAGTAAATGCCAGAGGTGATATCAGAACCAGAGCTTAAGCTCCCAAAAGAGAAAAGACACAATCCTGTCCAATGTCAGGAACGAGAGATGTGACATCACTACAGATACTAAAATAATAATAAAGAAATATTTTGGAAAACATTCATTTAATTAATTTAATTGATTAAATAAATTTGACAAGTTTGACTAAATGGGCAAATTCCTTCCTTCAACAACCCTAACTTCTTAAGCTTGCTCATGAAGAAATAGATAATTAAAATAGCCCTTTGGGGCACCTGGGGTGGCTCGGTCAGTTGGGCGTCTACCTTCAGCTGGGGTCAGGATCTCAGGGTCCTGGGATCAGGTCCTGCATCAGGCTCCCTGCTCAGTGGGGAGTCTGCTTCTCCCTCTGCCCCTCCCTACCACTCATGTGTGTGCGCGCTCTCTCTCTCTCTTCCTTTCAAATAAATAAATAAAATCTTTTAAAAATTAAGATAAAATAGCCCTTTATTCATTAAAGAGATTTAATTTGTAGTTAAAAAACAACCCACAAAGAAACTCCAGGCCCACGTGAAAGTCAATCAAGAATTTAAGGAAGAATTAATGCCAATTCCATATATATTCTTCCAAAAAATTAAAGAAGAAAAACTTCTAAATTTATTATTTGAAGCCAGTGTTACTCTGATACCAAAACAAGTCAAAGAAAAAAAAACTCATGAGCACAGATACAAAAATTAAAAACAAAATTTTAGTAAATCAAATGCAAAACATAAAAAGGATAATACATCAAGACCAAGTAGGATTTATCTTTCAAATGCAATGTTAATTTATCATTAGAAAATCAATCAATGTAATTTACCATATTAACAGAAAAATAAAGCAAAAAAAAAAAGCATTGGCAAAATATGGCATCCAATCTGATAAAAATTCTCAGAAAATTAAAAGCCAGAAGGGAATTTCCTCAATTTGATATAGGGAATATACAACAGGGAGGCAGAGGAGGAAGGGGAGGAGGAAGAGGGGAAAAGGAGAGGAGGAAGAAGAGGAAGAAGAAGAAAAACTACAGGAGAAAATAATAATTAACAGTGCAAGACTGAATGCTTTCACCTTAAGGAATAAAACAAGAGTATCTCCACTTAACCACTTTCATCCAACATTGTAACAGACACTGTAGACATGGAAGTAAGGCAAGAAAAAGCAATAAAAGGCACCTAAAGTAACAAAAAAGTACAACTGTCTTTATTTGAGACAGTATGATCACTTATGTAGAAAATCTATAGAATTGTCAATTTAGCTAAGCTATGTTCATGGATTGCCAGAACATAGTGAAGAAAGGCAGAAAAGAAGACAAAAATAGGAACAAAGAAGAAAAGCAATAAATAGAAAACAATAATATACATCATAAATATTAATTCAACTGTATCAATACTAAGATCAGAAATGAAAGCGGAGTCATCGGTACAGATCTTATGGACATTAAAAGGATAATAAGGAGTATTATGAACTACTCTATATTCACACATTTGATAGTCAAGATAAAATGGACCAATTCCTTAAAAGACATAATCTGCCCCCCCCCCAAAAAACAACAGAGAAATAATTCCTAACATATTCTGGGCGCCTGGGTGGCTCAGTGGCTTAAAGCCTCTGCTTTCGGCTCAGGTCATGATCTCAGGGTCCTGGGATCGAGGCCCATATCGGGCTCTCTGCTCGGCAGGGAGCCTGCTTCCTCCTCTCTCTCTGCCTACTTGTGATCTCTCTCTCTCTGTGTCAAATAAAGAAATAAAATCTTAAAAAAAAAAACACACTATAAAGAGAAAGAGAAGACAAGCCACAGACTGGGAGAAAATATTTGCAAAAGACATATCTGATAAAGGATGATTATCCAAAATATACAAAGAACTCTTAAAACTCAGCAATAAGAAAACAAACAACTCAATTAAAAAATCAGCCAAAAACCTCAACAGACAACTCATCAAAGAAATTATACAGATGGCAAATGAGCATATTAAAAAGTGCTCCACATCATAGGTCACCAGCAAAATGCAAATTAAAACCACAATGAGATCAAAGCAAACACCTACTACAATGGCCAAAATCCAGAACACTGACAACACCAAATGCTGGTGAGGATGTAGAGCAACAGGAACTCTCACATATTGTTGGTGGGAATGCAAAATGGTACAGCCACTTTGGAAGTCAGTTTTGTGGTTTCTTACAAAACAAAACATATTCTTGCCATATGACTCAGCAATTATGCCCTTTGATATTTACCTAATGAAGCTAAAAGCTTATGTCTGCACAAAAACCTACATAAAGAGTTTAAAGCAGCTTTTTTCATAATCGTCAACACTTGGAAGCAACCAAGATATTTTTCAGCAGGGGAACAGATAAGTAAAGTATGGCACATCCAGACAACAGAATATTATTCAGTGTTGAAAAGAAATGAACTATCAAGACATTGAAAGACAGGAAGGAATCTTCAATGCGTATTACCAGGTTAAAGAAACCAGACCTGAAAAGGCTATGTACATAGAGTATGATGCTGAATGTAAGACATTCTAGAAAAGGCAAAACAATGGAGACAAGAAGATCAATGATTAGGGCAAGGGATGAATAGTCAAATACAGGATTTTTAGGTCAGTTAAAATACTCTGCATGACATTATAATGATAGATAAATGCCATTATACATTTGTCCAAACATATAGAATGTACAACACGAGGACTGAACCACAGGGTAAACTGTGGACTTTGGGGGATCATGGTATATCGATAGAAGGTTCATCTTTGGTTTAAAAAAAAAAAAGTATCATTCTGGTGAACGATGTTGATGATGGGTGACACCATGCATGTCCAGGTTCAGGGGCTAAATGGGAAGTCTCTGTACAACCCTCTAGTTTTGCTATAAACCTAAAATTTCTCTACAACCGTCCTTTTAAGAAAACATTCTTAGACATGATACCAAAAGTATGGTCTATTTTAAAAACGGATAAATTGGAAAAAACTTGAAAATAAATAAGAAATTGATAACTTGGACCTCATTAAAATTAAAAACTTTTGCCCCCTTAAAAACCTTACTAAGAACATGAAAAACAAGCTACAAACCAGGGGAACCTATTTGTAGACCATATGTCTCACAACAGACTCTGATCTAGAATATATAATGAACTCTCAGGACTCAACGGTAAAAACAACTCAATTAGAAAATGGGCAAAAGACATGAGGAGGAGACATTTCATCAAGGGTGATATACAGATGCCAAAAAAGCATGAGAAGATGCTGAGCATGATTAGCCATTAGAAAAATGAAGATTTAGTGCAGGCCAGTGGTGCAATGGGTAATATGTCTGACTATGAATGAGAAAAATCCAAATTAAGACCACAGTGAGCTATCACTATAGATGCATCATAACAGCTAAAATAAAAAACAGTGGTAAAAGCAAATGGTGGCTAAGATGCAGAGACACTATCATCGATACATTGTTGGTGGGAATGTAAAATGGCACAGAAACTTTGGGAAACAAGTTAGCAGTTTTTTAAAAACTGAACATGAAACAACATATGACCTACCAGTTATACTCCTGGCACTTATTCTAGAAAAATGAAAACTCATGTTCAACCAAAAACTCACACAATTGCTCCTGGAAGCTTTATTTGTAAGAGACAAAAACTGAAACAACAAATACCCTATTCAACAGCAACTGCCCACTCCCCCAGCTCCTAGCAACCAACATTCTACTTTCTATTTCTGAATTTAACTACTCTAGGTAGTAAATACAATGTCCTCAAAGTTCATCTATGTTGTAGCATGTGTCCGAACATCCTTCCTTTTTTCTTTTCTCTTTTTTTAAGTGGGCTCTGCGCCCAGCATGGAGCCCAACACAGGGTTTGAACTCACAACCCTGAGATTAAGACCTGAGTGGAGATCAAGAGCAGGCCACTTAACTGACTGAGCCACCCAGGTGCCCCAGACCATCCTTCCTTTATAAGGCTGAATAATATTGCCGAGTACGTATAAACCACCTTTTATTTATCCATTCATCCCTTGACGACTATGCGTTCCTTTCCTCTGTGACTACTCTGACTATGAACATGAGGGTATCGATCTGGAATTTTTGAGGGTGTGCTCCAGGACTGTTTGTTTGATAAACTCCTCTGGGGATTCTAATATACATTCATAGTTTGTGAAGCGGAGCTCTAATTCAGGATTTCCGCAAATATAGACGGAGAAGGATTTTGGGTAGCTCTCAGACATACTATTACACAGATCTGACTCTCATATGAGAAAGTCAGTCTTTTTCAAATTTTATGAGTCTTTCTGGTAAGGTCAAAAGAAAAATCCTGGTTTGGTTTTTATTTATCTTGAACAGCGGATTCTAATTCCTCTTTTTAACAAAGAGAGAGCAGCCCTCAGATTCGGAGCCTTCGGATCCTTCAGCCAACAACCGTAACAGGTGAATTTAATAACATCGTTTTTTTCATTGTATTAGTGACTCTACAGCACCATGACCGTAAGTTCTATGATGTGATGGAGTTGCTTTTTAATAGGTCTACCTAGGGGCGCCTGGGTGGCTCAGTACGTTGAGCCTCTGCCGTCGGCTAGGGTCATGATCTCAGGGTCCTGGGATTGAGCCCCACATCAGGCTCTCCGCTCAGCAGAGGGCCTGCTTCCCCCTCTCTCTGCCTTCCTACCTACTTGTGATCTCTCTCTGTTAAATAAATAAAAACCTTTAATAAAAAATAGATCTACTTAATTTTTTTTGTTTAAATTGAGTGATATATCTTAGCAAAAGAATATGGCCAGAGGTATGTGAATATAGCAAAACCTGGAAGAGTGATGCACCAGAAACTGAAGTTTGGAAAATGCTGCTTTTGGGAACATTAGCATTTGGGTTTTGCTCTCAACTTTCTGCACAAGAACGAGAGAGTCAGCCACAGAGAAGCACACATCTAAGGCATCCAATAGATGTCTCCTCTGTGGCAGAAATGGGCTAGCACCTGCGGGGCGGGGGGGGGGGAAGTAGGACAGAGAACATTCCGGAAGCATCCCCAGCAATCTCTCAAGCCAGAAAATCAGTAACCTAAGCCTTAGAAATGTGAGATAGTGACGCTTTGAATTTTCTAGAATGATTTTCTTTTTCTTTTGCCTTAATGTTGAGTAAAATTTTTTAAAAACTGCAGCCTATCCAGACTGCGGTAAGAGGTCACCAAAGAAGAGAAGTAAACACCTTCCAACCACTGGCAGCTGGCATCGGAGACATCCCAAGAAAAATGTGCATTCAGTAGGCAGTTTCTCCCCAGGTGGAATCTTCTTCTGAGGCTCACATTTCCATGTTTCCAAAGTGAGAAGCCACTCCTGACAATTACAGTCTGAGCTAATGAGAGCAGGGACCACCCCACAGGCTGTGTACCACTGTCCTCCTTCTCATGAACTCTCACAGCACTCTAAAGGGTGACACTTAGGTCCACTCCATGAACGAGGCACTCAGCTCAGAGATATGGAGAGCCTGACTCAAGTCACACAGCTCAAACTCAGGCCTGGTGGGCTTCCAAAATCAGCTTCACCACACTCTCACGTTGTCCAAGTTCTTCATGACCGTGGCTTCAAACTCTAATGGAGGTTTCTTTCCCTCGTGGTTTTTCAAGGCAGAGGAGCAATTTCCAAGCAACAGCTCCTCTAAAATGCCACAAGTCTGGAACTCTACAGTGGTCTGTGAACATCTGGGGGACTTTATTAGGATTTCTGCTTGTTTGAATTTTAATGTTCTCAAAATACGGTTTCTAGTTACCACTGGAGTTGGCAACACAATAGAAAAATGGAAAGGGAATTTCGTTTCCCCTATTTGCCACGGCAGTTTCTCCAGGCCGCGGCCTCATTAAGAAGGAAGAGATGGGTTAGCGAATGATTTACTGATTTGACAGCAGAAACACTGTCCGATGAGAATGCAGTGTCTTTTTTCTTTTCCCTCTGAAAACTCTTGCACTCTGAACCACCCGCACAGTAATTACAAAAGGTTTCCTGTGCCCTTAAATCCAGTAACACATCATCCTATGAGAAAATTTCCAAAACTGTTTTTCAAACCTTGATGCATGTTTGAAACACACACACACACACACAACCCCCCCCAAGCACACAGTCCTTAAAAACAAAAGGTACAGATTACACACCCACTGAGGCAGCTTATTAAATTTACTTTCAAAGCCCTGACATCTTTGAAAATAATGCAAATGATTGAGGGGTTAATTGAGTAGTTTCCTTTCCCTCGGAGAACATCTGAGACCATTTTCTCTAATAATAAAAAGGCAAAATACATGCAGTTGTGTAAACCGCAAATATTCCATGAGTGTGTGAGCGAAGAAGAGCCCCAGTGTGAAGAAAGACCTTTCTGGTATCTTCCACACACACGATTTCCCTGGCGCCCGCCTGAGATCAGTAACGTGGTCGCAGAGTGTGGAAAGAGGCAATTCTTGAGCTGGAAACACTCCGTGTGGAAAGCATTATCCCAAATGAGTGTAAAGAGAATACATGCATGCTACGTGAGCTTGCAAACTCAGGGGAGGTCTCTTGTCTCTGTTGTTGTTGTTGTCATTTTCTTCGGGAAGGAATCCCGAAAGCGTCAGCTCCCCCATACTCTGCAGAGTTGTTCAAAAAGTTTGGTTGGGGTCGGGGAAGCTGCGGCTCACCCACAAACCAAGACTCACTCCCCAGGCAGGGGATGGGAGGGGATGAATTAAAGGGGATTTTTAAGTTTTTGAGAACCTCAGAAAAAAGGGGGAAAATATATATATATGGGTATGGGAGTGTGTGTGTGTGTGTGTATACACATATACATATGTGCGTGTGTGTATATATACATATATATGTACATATGAAAGAATACCACCAATGTGAGTGTATTTGTTGCAAGAGCAGCAGCTCCAGAGCACAGAAGAAAAAGAGAGCAGGGAGCTGAGCCTAGAGGCTAGAGGCATGCTCTGGATGGGAACCTCGGGGCGCGAGGTTGGACAGCCCCAAGCTTCTCCAACGTTAGTGCCCAGACACCACCCGGTGAGCTTGTTAAAACGCAGATTCTGATCCTTTGGTCGAGGGTGGGGAATCTGCAATCTCAAACCAGTTCCCAGATTGACAGCTCCTGCGGGTCCACGGACCAAACTTTGAGTAGCAAGGTGGCGAAGCAATCCTGGATTAGAGCAAAGGGCCGGGGGACGGGGAGGCTTTCTGAAGATGGTGGTAAACTTCTCGGGGTAGCAGCGACCTTAAAATGGCAACGACGGAAACAAAGTGGATGCTGGATGGACGGGGATGGTGCTAGAAATTAGCCAGAGGAAGGAACCGGGGTCCGGTAACCTCTATTACAAGCAGTGTTTCTGAAGGGAAGGGGAGGAAGGAGGCGCTCGCCTTTAGGATCTACAAGAAAGCGTCGCAAGGGATGGGGGCTTTGGGGGAAGGGCAGGAGACGCGCACCTGGACGCAGGTAGGCGGCTGGACTCTTACCGGAGCGGGGGGACGCAGGAGACGCGGGGGCAGAGGGGACCCGGGCCAGCCTGCGCTTACCTGCGCTCCCCCTGGTCCGTGTAGACGTTGAAGAAGAGTCCCTCCCTGAGATCCTGGTACACCAGGCCCGAGAAGCGGAGCTGCAGCTCATACCGCCCCCCGGGCTGTAGCGTGCCGCCGAGCTCCAGCACCAAATACTGCATGTCGAACGCGAACCACACGTCGTCCACGGGCACGCGGCCCACCGCGGCGTCTCCGGTGCCGGAGGAGAGAGGACCCCGCACCTCGGCGCTCTCACAGTCCAGAAAGAGGCTGTGCAGCAGCAGCCGCGCGGTGGCCGCGATGCAGCGCACCGTGATGTTCACGCGGCCCGTGAAGGTCAACGTCGGAGCCCAGGACTCGCGGGGCCGCAGCCGGGGCCACAGCTCCAGCTCGTAGTGCAGCGGCACGAGCCACGGCGGCAGGCGCAGCTGGTCCCAGGGTCCTGGGGGACGCGCGTTGCCCGCGGTGGCGGTCACCGCCGGCTCACGAGTGGGGCGCGTGCGCCCGGGGGACAGCGGCTCCTCCAGCGTGCCCGGCGTGGAGGGCGAGGCGTCCGGGCGCCCGCGGTGGGGAAGCTCCGACGGCGGCACGCGCGCGCAGCGGCCGTACAGGGCGGCGAGCACGGCCAGCGCTAGCAGGAGCGAGGCCGCCAGCCCGGCCAGCAGCAGGGCTACCGCGCGGCTCACGTAGAAGCCAGAGCTGGAAGGGGGCCCCATGGCTGCGCCCGGGGCGAGGGCGAGTGGAGAGCCGGAAGACGGCGGCGGCGCCCTCCAACTTTGCCCGGGGTGCTCAGTGATGGGACTCCCCGCTCTTTCTCTCTGTACCGTCCCTCCTCCCCCGCTTCCTCCTCCTCCCCGAGAAGCTTGGGAGTCGGGAGCGAGCGGTTGGGACCACGGCTTCCCCCTCCCAGCTAATCAGATCCAGGTCCCTGCCTACCCACCCCCGCCCCACCAGGGCCTGGGGAAAGAGGCGGATCCCGCGCACCGCGGCGTGCGCCCCTTTGGGTCGGAACGGAAAGCCCTCGTAGATGAGGCTTCCAGAATCGACGCGGGAAGCGGGCGGTCGGACCAAACTCGAATTTGGGACACCTCGGACGAGGCTATTAAGAGGGATTCATGAGATTTGCTGGATGCGCCCCGCGGTGCGGTTTCAAGGATTGTCGATAAAGAGACGAGCGCAGAGCACACTCAGCGCAAGCACACTTGACTGCAAGGATGGTCGGCAAATAGCACGCCTGTTGGCCGCTACCTGGGCATGCGAGTGCCAAGGGGTGGGGAGCGGAGCTTAAGGATCTGCAATTTTGGAGACGCACTCTGAAAATCCCCCCGGGGGGGGGTTGGACACATCCTCGCCATCAGAATTAACTCCCCGAGCCAGATCGCTGGGCCCTAAATTCGCCACCTGAATAGGCTCGGGAATCACGCAGCCCAGGCAGCTACTGCAACGATGGAAACCAGATCGGGAGTCCCGCAGCGTTTCGGAGCTTGGGAAGTGGGGCTAAGGGAGTGGCCGACAGAAAGGCAGGGAGAGTTCCTCTGCAGCTCTGGGGTGAAGAGGGGACGTCCCCGAGAAAGGGTAAGGACGGTTCAGCTTTCAAAACCTGCTCGTTTCATGCAACAGTCGTGCGGCCAGCCTTTCCTCCACCCAGAAACTGCCCGGCCAGGCGTCCCAGGCGGTGCCCTAGTTGGTGAGATCTTTGTCATGCCGGGCATCTGTTTGCTATTTAGCGGGTGCTCTAGGGGCAGTTCCCGGGCCTGTGCGCCGAGCTCCGAGGCTGCACGCACGCACTCACTTGCATTAGGAATGGGGTTGCAAGTACTCACCCGGCGCTGGGGGGAAGAGGAGAGAGCGGTTGAAGATTCACTTGCCAGCAGAAGACTTCCTTGAGCGTATCCCATCTTTAGACTTTCAGAATCGAGAGGATTTTTCCATCTCGGCCAGGAAACGGTCTTGGCTTTCCTGCTTTGAACTGTAGGTCCCATCCAATGAGGAAACGCTTCCACCTGAGTCCAGAGACAGGGTAAACCAAGGTGATTGTCCCGGGAAATGGGATCCGCCCTGCTCCTCCAACTGAAATCAATCACATTAAAAATAAACCTCCGGAACAGGGCGGGGAGGAAGAAGGAGACTTGACACCAAGCTCACGCAGTCACTGTGCTGTAACTGGTGGACCAGTCTCCTGATTACAGGTTTCACTGGCTTTCTTCAGAAACGGAACGATCGTGTTTAAAAATAATTATGGCTACCTGCATCCCTCCCAGAAGATCCTGGGTAGAGCTAAGGGAGAAAAAGCTTCTGTTTCTCCTACTCCAAGTCAGCCTGTCACAACTATGAGCTACTGAGCTATAGCAGGGGCCTCTGGGTGTAGGTTATTGTGAGATGGGGATTCTTACAGATGCAGAGCTAATGAATTATCGTCCTTGCTGCCCAGCGGTCAATTTCTTGAAGGATTCTAGACTCCCAAGGAAAGGTTAAAGAAAGAAAAGGAGTTCCTAACAGAGTGACTTCAAATTCATATTAGAGTGTCTCTCCCCTAGATTTTGCGTAAGAAACTCTACAAACGTGTACAAGCAGACACAGATGTTTAATTCCATTTGTCTAGTGTCATTAGACTAGCAGAAATTGGCTACCGCACAAAAAGATTCAAATAAAACGACATCCAATGACTCGCAATTTAAGTATCTTATTTAAAGAGAAAATGTTTCTGATAAATCGTTAAATCACTCAAAGTTGCTAAATAATACACTCGCTGAATCATGCTTATGTTAATAATTTTAAAAAGAACTGGAAAATACTATTATATGAAATTTCTGACTTTTCAGTGAAAGACTAGTTCTGGGAAATAGATCAGTTGCCAGGAAAACCTACACTAGAAGTTTTAAAATTTTTTCTTAACGAGTTGCTCAGAAATTCCCCTTCCTATTTAAACCAGCTAGGGTAGTGATTCTCAATGGGAGGTACTTTTGGTGACTCCCCTCCCCTGGATGTTTGCCAATGTATGGAGACTTTTGGTTGTCGGTTCTGTGGGGTGGGGGTGGGGCGTTGCTACTGATATCTAGTGAGTAGAGGCCAGGGATACTGCTAAGCATCCTACAGTGCACAGGACAGCCCCCTGCAACAAAGAAATATCTTGCCCAGAAATTTCATCATTGCTACTGAAATCCTAACCTAAAGCAATAACCCAAGGCTTTTTATGCTACCCAAATGGGACGTGGCCTTTGTATCTTTGTACCTACTTATTTTGTTGCTTATGCTTATATTTTGGCAGGTCTATTATTCTTCCTTCTTTATATCTTGGTACTTACTATGAATCTCTAGAATACTTTATTATTCCCCTTAGGCCATATGACTTAATTTTTCTTTTCTTTGTTCTTCATTTACTTCGCAAATTTAACTTTTTTTTGAATGGGTGATATATTCATAAGGCTCAAAAATGAAAACAGTGTGGAAATTTATGATGAGATATCTGGCTTCCACTGCTTTCATAGTTAACAATTTTAATAGTTTTGTGTGTGTGTGTGTGTGTGTGTGTGTGTATCCTGTGTTTCCTTATGCAAATCAAGCAAATATGTTATATACTCTTGTATTTCTCCCCTTTCTTATGTAAAAAATAGTGTACTAAAACACAGATCTGCCCCTTGCATTTTCATTTAACAGTATAATCTGTGTATCTTTCCTTATCAGTCCACAGAAATCTTTCCCATTCTTTTCTACAGCTGCATTGTATGGATATACCATTGCAAAGATTTGGTTATTTGAAAGGATTCACCAGACTCTACAGGGTATCTTCACATAGGCTTTTATTTAAAGGCAAAGAATATGGTGCAGCAAGAAAAAGAGAACACAGACAAGTATTGGAGGTCAGAGAAGACATTCCCTGTGGCAACTCACTAAGACCCTTATTTGCATAAATATAGGTCATGCTGTGTCACCAGCTCAAACCCAAAGGCCTCTGAGAGGAATCTTGTTTACAGAAAGGAACTCAAGGAGCTCAAAGAGAAGTTCTTAGAGAACCCCCTTAAATAATCAAGCCAGGTTGTCAGACCCATAAATTCAGTTGCCAACCATCAGTAAAGAAATTAACCCTAGGGGTCTCCAGGGAGAATTTCAGACTTGAGTCAAGACATCATAAACTAAAATGTCCAGAAGTAAAGCAGAATAAGGAGCACTGAAAGTCCTCTCCTCTGTGAAAGCAGTGTGAACCACTGAAAAAATGGTTAGAATTAGCTATTTCAGAACTCTGGAAAATAACCCAAATCTTGGAGCAATCCAGGGAGTGTTTGTTCAAAAAATAAAATAAAATGAAATAAAATAACAGCCAAATCTCAGTTTAAAAAAAATAGCCTGAGCTTTATAACATTTTAACTTCCTTTATTCTTATTTCCTCCTTCTCAGCTCTGCAGTAGCCTTAAAAATCAACAGCCTATCATCAAGGTACAAACCCATAACCTGGCAGCCACTGGAAGGAGCATAAAGTCCCTTGAAAGCCTCATTCTCAGAGAACTGTCATTATTTGAACTAACTGGTGATTCCCTGGAAGACTCTTCTCTCAAGACTATCTTTATTTGACTTGATTTCACAGTTCAGCCTGGGGTGAACAGCCTTTCCTCAGGGGCACTGGTTAAAAATAACACAGGCAATTGTTTAATATTGCAACTACCTGGGGTGGGTGAACATTCGAGGCAAACATTAAGCTCATCAGAAAGTTTAAAAGGAAAAGTCAGGAATTAGGTATCTATGGGGGCTTTGAAAAGTCCAACGTGTTCCCGAAAACCTAAAAGGCCATATGCATTCTATGGGCCATGCCCAGGACTAAGGCTGCAGTGCATGGAAAATATCCAAGAAAGCCTTAAGAACATCTAGTTTATCTTGAGTCCTTGCTCAAGCTGGTATCAAGCCTAAGACAGAATTGTCAACTGTCAACTGCAACTGGTTGAGTGTTGAAGGGACGGAGCCCCTTGGCAAAAACTCAGAGATTCAGGTATTCAAGGGAATCTCTGTCCAACCATAAGCTGACCACTAAGCTAACCAAGCAAAGTGGTCACACACACACACACACACACACACACAAATGCAGCCTTTACTGAATTAGTTCAGAAAAGTCTTGAAGCAAACAAATGACAACAATCAACAACAACAAACCCTGAAAGGGCAAGAGATCTTAGGTTTGTCGCATTATTTAAAATATCATGTTTTCAACAACAACAACAAAAATTATGAGATGTGCAAAGAAACAGAAATGTATGCCCATATGCGGAGAAAAGTCATCAATAGAAAATGTCCCTGAAGACTTTCAAACACTGGGCTTACTAGACAAAGATTTTAATTCGACCATTTTAAATATGTTAAATGAACCAAAGGAAACGGTGTCTAAAGAGTTTAAAGGAAAGTATGGGAATAATATCTCATCGAATACAAAATATCAATAAAAAGATTAAGTTCTAAAAAAAGAATCAAATAGAAATCCTGAAGCTGAAAGTACATTAACTGAAATTTAAAAATCACTAAAGGGGGCGCCTGGGTGGCTAGTCATTATGTGTCTGCCTTCGGCTCAGGTTATGATCCCAGGGTCCTGGGATCAAATCCCACATCAGGCTTCATGCTCAGCCGGAAGTCTGCTTCTCCCTTTCTCTCTCTCTGCCTGCCTCTCTGCCTACTTGTGATCTCTGTCAAATAAGTAAATAAAATCTTTTTTAAAAATCACTAAAGGGCTGGACAGCAGTTTTTTATCAGGAAGAAGAAATAATCAATGAAATTGAAGATAGGGTAAAATGAGTTTATTCAGTCTGGGTAACATAAAGAAAAAAAGAATAAAGAAAAATGAACAGGAATTAAGAGAACTGTGGGACACAATCAAGCAGACCAATGTACAGATTGTAGAAGTTCCAGAAGGGGAGGAGCAAGAGAAAGGGGCAGAGAGATTACTTGAAGAAATAATATCCAAAAATTCCCCCAAGTTTTTGCAAGATATGAATCTACAAATATAACAAGCTCAACAAATTGCATGTAGGATAAATTCAAAGAAATCCATACCAAGACACATAATCATTCTGTCGATAGCCAAGGTCAAAGAGAGAATCTTACAAGCAGCCAGAGAAATGTGATTTTTCACATACAAGGCATTCCCATTAAAACTACCAGCTAACTTCTTATCAGAAACCTTGAAGATGAGAAAGTTGATCTATTTAGTGCTGAAAACCAACCAAACAACCAAACAAACAAACCCTATAAGCTGATAATTCTATATCCATCAAACCTGTTCTTCAAAATTAGAGAAGAAAGGAGACAGTCCCAGATAAACAAAAGCTGAGGGTGTCTGTAACCACTACATCTGCCCTTTGAGAAATACTAATAGGAGTCCAGGTTAAAATGAAAGGACACGAGGCAGTAACTCAAAGAAGAAATAAAGATCTCTGATAACAGTAAATAGATGGGCAATTATAAAAGCTAGTATTTTTGTAACTTTGGTTTGTAACTCAACTTTATATTTTCTATGTGATTTAAAAGACAAATGCATAAAAACAAATATTAATTTACATTATTGAACACACCATGTATAAAGATGTAATCTGTGACATCAGTTACGTGAAAGGGAAGGATCAAGCTGTATGGGAACAGAGTCTTTGTATGTTACTGATGTTAAATTTGTATAAATTCAAATTAGATTGATATAACTTTAGAGTGTTAAATATAATCACCATGGAAACCATGAAGAAAATCTTCAGATTATACACATAAAGAAATGAAAAGGGAATAAAAATATTTCAATCAAATATCAAGGAACACAAAAGAAGGCAGTAATAGGGGAAATGGAAAAAAATTATAAGGTATATAGAAAGCATATAGCAAAATGGCAGAACTAAACACCTCCTTATAGTAATTATTTTTTAAAAAGATTTTATTTATTTACTTAACAGAGAGAGAGAGAGAGAGAGCATCCAAGTGGGGAGGCGGGAGAGGAAAAAGCAGGTTCTCCAATGAGCAGGGAGCCTGACTCAGGGCTCAATCCCAGGATGCTGGGATCATAATCTGACCAAAAGGCAGATGCTTAACCGACAGAGCCACCCAGGCACCCCGTTAGTAATTACTTTAAATGTAAATGAATTAAACTCTGCAACCAAAAGACAGAGATTGGCAGAATGATTCTTTTTAAAAAAATAACTAGCTATCTGTTGTCTACAAAGAGACACATTTTAGATCCAAAGTCATAGGTTCAAAGTGAAAGAAGGGAAAATGATATTCCATGCATATAGTAACCAAAAAAGAACTGAACTGCCTATACTAATATCAGACAAAATACTTTAAGTCAAAAAATGTTACAAGAGGCAAAGGATATTATATATCGGTAAAGGTTCAATACAGTAAAATGTAATAATTATTAACCTTTACACATCTATAACACATCCTCTAAATACATAAAGCAAAAATTGACAAAGTTGAAGGGAGAACTAGTCAGTTCCATAATTATAGTTGGAGACTATAGGAAGGAAGGAAGGAAGGAAATCGAAGACTTGAACAACACAAGAAACCACCCAGGCCTAACAATCCATACACAACACTCCACCCAAATAACAGCAGAATACCCATTCTTCCCAAGCCCACCTGAGATTTTTCCATGGACAGACCATATGTTAGGCCAGAAAACAAGTCTCAGTTAATATAAAAGAAAGACATTATTCAAAGCATCTTTTCTGAACATAGCGAGATGAAGTCAGAAATTAATTTAAAAAATTGAAAAGTTCACAAATATGTGGAAATTAACACAAATCTCAAACAGTGAATGGGTCAATGCTCCAGGGGAAGTTTATAGCTATAAATGTCTACATTAAAAAAGAAGAAAGGGTGGCTGGGTGGCTCAGTGGGTTAAAGCCTCTGCCTTCAGCTCAGATCATGATCTCAGGGTTCTGGGATAGAGTACCGCATAGGGCTCCCTGCTCAGTGGGGAGCCTGCTTCCTCCTCTCTCTCTGCCTGCCTCTCTGCCTACTTGTGATCTCTCTCTCTGTCAAATAAATAAATAAATAAATAAATCTTAAAAAAAAAGAAAGATCTAAATCAGTAAGCTAAATTTACACCCTAAGGCATTAGAAATAGAAGAGCAAACTAAAGTTGATGATAGGAAATAATAAAGATTAGATTAAGAAAATAAAGAATAGAAAAATAATATAGAAAAACAATGGAAACAAATTTGGTTCTTAGAGATCAACAAAATTGACAAACCATTAGTTACAAGAACAAAGAAAAAAGGGAGAAAACACAAGTAAATAAAATCAGAAATGAAAGTGGGGACATTACTATCAGCTTCACAGAGATGAAAGGAAATATAACAGAAAATATAAGCAATTATATTCCAACAAATTAGTTAACCCAAAGAAATGGATAAATTTTCTGAAACACAGGAATTAGTTAAACTGACTCAAGAAGAGATAAGAGAAATCTCAAAAGTCTGTAACAAGTATAGAGATTGAATACATAATGAAAAGCCTCCCCCAAAACAAAAGTCCTAGATCACATGGCTTCTCCTAGGGAATTCTACCGATATTTAAAGAAGAATTAAAATCAATGTTACAGGGCACATGGGTGGTTCAGTGGGTTAAAGCCTCTGCCTCAGTTCGGGTCATGATCTCGGGGTCCTGGGATCAAGCTCCACATCGGGCTCCCTGCTGAGCCTCCTCCTCTCTCTCTCTCTGCCTGCCTCTCTGCCTACTTGTAATCTCTCTGTCAAATAAATAAATAAAATCTTTAAAAAAAATTTAAAAAAATCGATCTTACTCAACACTTCAAAAAAATTGAAGAGGAAAAAACACTTTATAATGGCACTACTCTGATTTAAAAAAAAGCCAGATAAAGACATCACAAGAAAAGAAAAATAAAAATCAGTATCTTTATGAATATAGAGTAAATACAAGCAAATAAAATCCAGTGGAGTACTAAAAGGATTATTCATCATGACCAAGTGAATTTATCCCAAGAATGGAAGAGGGGGTGTTGCCTGAATGGTGCAGTCAGTGGATTAAGCATCTGATTCTTGGTTTCAACTCAGGCCGTGATCTATCTCATTGTTATGAGATGGAGACCCCTATCACGCTCTGCACTCAGTGTGGAGTCTGCTTGAGACTCTCTCCCTCACCCTCTGCCCCTCCCACTTGTGTACTGTCTCTCTCTGTGTGAAATAAATAAATAAATAAATCTTAAAAATAAAAAAAAAGAAAAAGAGTGGAAGAGTCATTCAACCTAAGAAAATCCATTGATGTAATACAACACAGTAATAGAGCAATGGAAAAAAATGACATGATCATCTCAATTGGTATCGTTAATACAGAAAAAGGCATTTGACAGAATACAACCTTTTATTTATAAAAACTTTATCAATAAAACCTCTCAGAACACTAGGAATAGGGACGCCTGGGTGGCTCAGTCCTTAAACGTCTGCCTTCGGCTCAGGTCATGATCCCGGGGTCCTGGAATCAAGCCCCGCATTGGTCTCCCTGCTCAGCAGGAGCCTGTTCCTCCTTCTCCCATTCCTCCTGCTTGTTTTCCCTCTCTTGCTGTGCCTCTCTCTCTCTCAAATAAATAAATAAAATCTTTAAAAAAAATTAAAAAAAAAGAACACTAGGAATAGAAGGAAAGTTACTCAACATGATAAAGAATGTTTATGAAAAACCCACAGCTAACAACATATTCAATGGTGAAACACTCATTGCTTTCCCCCCTTGAGAACAGGAATAAGACAAAGGTGTTTGCTTTTATTGCTTGTTAGGAATGATGAAAAAGGTTTACGGGTAGAAAGTGGTGGTGGTTACACAACAGGGTGAATGTATTTAATGCCATTGAATTATGTAGTTAGAAATTATTAGAATGATAAAGATATATATCTCTCACTATAATAAAAAAACATACTATAAACCTAAGCATAATAATAACATTTTATTATTAATAGTCATCAAGATCTATTACTTTTTAAAATCCAGGAACATGCAGGTATGCCTAGGTGGCTCAGTCAGTTAATCATTCAACTCTTTATTTTGGCTCAGGTCATGATCTCAAGGTCATGGGACAGAGCCCCACAACAGGCTCTGCGCTCATTGGGGAGTCTGCTGGAGATTCTGTCTCCTCCTCCATCTGCACCTCCCCCCTGCTCTCTCTCTCAAATAAAAAAATAAATCTTTTTTTTAAATAAGGAACATGCAGACATTAGGTTAAAAGTTATTGTCACTAGGGGCAACCTGGGTGGCTCAGTCGGTTAAATGTCTGCCTTCAGCTCAGGTCCGGAGCTCCAGGGTCCAGGAATGGAGCTCCACATGGGCTCCCTGCTCAGCAGGGAGCCTGCATCTCCCTCTCCTCCCTTCTGCTGCTCTCTCACACCATCTCTGTCACTATCTCTGTCTCTGTCTCTCAAAAGAATAAATAAAATATATATTTTTTAATGTTATCATTGCTCTCTGGGTGTTTTAGACCAGTTGGGAAATTTAACAGTTTACCTGCTAGGGAAAAAAATATGAATCTTTTTGAAAAAACAAATGAATATTGTGTTGGAAAAAAAAGACTAGAAGAAATAAGAAAAAAGAAAGAAAACATTGTCAGCACACCCCCCTCAGAAATCTGGCAGAAATTCCCTCCTGCTGGTAAACTCCCCTGCCCCCGGAAAAACTACTATCTTCTAGGTTTATGATATTCGCTGCCTTGGTTTTCTTTGTTACCTGACCACATATATGCGCATCCCTAATCCTTATATATTAGCTTTTACTATTTTTGGACTTCATGTAGAAAAGAACCTTAATATGTATTCTTCAATGTCTGGCTTTTTTAGTTCAACATTACGTTTGCAAGATTTACACATGATGCTGCATTTAACTTTGGTTTATTCTTACTGATTTATAGTATTCAATTATGTGCCTATTCTGTGATTTATCCATTCCATTCTTGATAGCTATTTAGGTTTTTCTTAGTGTGTGGCTATTATAAAAATGATGCTATAAATAATACTCTTGTTGGGATGTCTTCTCACATACATTTTTGTTGAATATATACCTAGGAATGAAATTATTAAACATAGACTCTGTGTGTACCTTCAGCTTAAGTGGATGACTCAAAGCTACTTGTAGTACCAATTTCCATCCTTAACAGCTATGTGTTAAGAGTTCCCACTGTTCCATGACTGGACTAACTCACAATATCATCAGTCTTGTAAATTTTAGCTATTTTGGTATGTGCCTGGTTTTGATTTGCACTTCTCTGATTTACAATGAAGCTAAAAACTTTTTCACATAATCATGAGGTCTTTGGATTTCCTCATTTGTAAAGTGTTTATTCACGGGGTTTGCATGGTTTTCCATGTTAGTCCTTTGTTGGATATATATGTCACAAATACCTTTTCTGATATTAAAGCAGGAAAGAGATGGCTGTAGAGAGAACAGTGGTCTTCCAGGAACAGAGATTGCCTTTCAAGTATTTTTGTAAATTCCAAATTGTAGCCTTTTCTCATAGAGCCTGGTTGGGGTCTCTAGGCTACTTTTGCTGTCACTAAGTCCTGCTTACATGTGTCTATAAACTTTTAAAGTGAGTCAATATTGACCATCTATGGTCCTCAGATTTACAGCTTTGGCTGATTGCATGCAGTGACTCTAAAAATGTATCATTCAGATTTCCTGCTAGACTGAGTGCAATTGACTGACAGCTTCAGCTGCTGCTGTGAGTCTCCTGTCCCTCCCCCTATCTGTGTCTACTCTCCCATGCATCCCTGGGCTCTGCCTGGCCAATGAATGACAGAGCGTGGCAGAGACATTAATGAAGATCCTGGGAAGGACTGGGCTGATAGGCCCCTTTGCCTGGAAAGCTTCCCAGTGGTCTGCCAGAAACTTTCTTAACTCTGCACAGCAGTCTAAGACTCTTCTTACCCCGCCCTTCTTTTCCCTCCCTCCAGCGGAGAAAGTCCACCTAGCATCACAGCCCAGCCTGAAGCCTGACCCACCTCTTCGGGCTATCTGCCCTTCTCCTCTCAGTTACTTCCCCCAGCAAATCCTTTCCACATCTAATCCCATCTTGGAGTCTGCTTCTTGGGAGATCCACACTAACACATGATAGTAAAAGTCCTGTTTAAACTTCTGTTACACGTTTGTCAGGAAACATACAGAATTTTTTTTTCTTTATCTTCCTAATTCAAAATGTATGACTAGGTTGTGTTTAAGAGCAAGACTCTTTCACTGATTTTTAAAGTTAGAAAATCATGGAGTTATTTTGAGATTATTTGTGATCTTTTTTTTTAAGTTTAAGAAAGCTTTTCAGATTTATATTAATTATTGCTTCCTCCTTGTCAATTGCTTTTGTTCCTTCATCAGAAGCATCCACAATTCTTAGGTTGAATGTCATTTGTCTTCTTTATCTATCAGTCCTTTTTCCTTATTTTTATCTTAACTAATTTGTCTCTGTAGTTCTTAAAGAATTTATCAAGTGTTTCCTTCCCACCATATACCTTCTTGAATGGAAAAATCTACTCAGTACTGGGACTTGTATTGAGGAAGCTATTTGGCCAAGTATATGGAGAGTGAAATCAAGAGTCTCACACTCTTGTGGATGGTGAGAGTGGCTCTCCTTCAGGGCTATCTTCCATGACCCTGAAATGGTCTCCACTCTCTATCCCCACTACCAGCAGCACCGCTGTGTCTGATCTAAGGAGCAGAGAGTGGAGTTCCAGCTGATTGGGAATTTTAGTGCAATCAGGCACTCTCTCAAGATGCTGTTTAACAGAAGCCTCTACCCCATCACTTACAATCTTATATGAGACATTGGTGCGAATAGTTCTCTTCCTTTCTCTGCATGAAAGGCATCAGTCACAGAAACCATGGACTGAGTGTTAATGAAACACTGAGCAGGACACCCTCACAGCATAATATGTTCAACAAATGTTGGTTGAATGACTGATGGTATTCAAACAATTAGCTCCCAAGAATTTAATTTCGCCTGCTCTGTCATATGGTATATATTTTCATTACTTTCACTAAGTTAATGTGTTTAAAATGAAGATTGACTGTGTGTAAATCAACCCTCTTTCCTAAATTAGAAAACATGCTGCCTGCCTTTGGTAGTTCATGTATAATAATTGAGAGCAAACTGTAAAGGAGAAAAGGCAGAAGTCGTGAATGTGTCTTTCTCTGTAGTGTCTTGGACACAGTCTGGTGTGGGAACGGTGAGGGTGGAAAACTGTCACTAAGGAAAAAAGAAGGGGAAGAAAAACACATGAAGGAGAGAAACCATCTACTAAAAAACATACACTGAAACTTTTGCTCGCTTTTTTTTCCAGCTACCCATTTAATTACATAAAATCTAACAAGCGTGCTTTTCAATACAATATTGTGCTTGGTCACCTGTTTAGTGAGATGGGAAGCTGGGGATTATAGGACTTCTCAGACACAGTGATACAAAATGGCCAGTTGTCATGTTACTTCCAGATGAGCCCTAGTGTGTTAGTGAAGGGTTAGGCCAAAGGGTTGTAACCAAGGGATCCAAAAGAGCAGTGACTCCAGCAAAACAGAAGCTTACTTTTTTGCAGAATAGCCCAGAGGTAAGTGGAGGATCCGAGATGGGCAGGTGGCTCTCTTCCATGACATCACCCGTCATGATGTCAAGCAGGCAGTCCTTGTCTGTGCGCTCAGCCAGCACCACATCTGCAGCCCAGCCCCCTGAAACAAAGAGATGGAAAGTGAAGTGCAAATATTTTCTCTTAGGATACAGATGTGTGACTGTGGGATTGGGCAACTCACATATTATTTGAAGAGCACACGAATATCCTCCTTCCCAGGACGGTTGCTCACTCGGATTTTCACCAGCCTAGGATAGATTGCAGATAGAAAGTAAGGCATTGAGAGATGGAGTGGTTGTAGGATTTAGCTCTCATGGTGTCAATGGTGAGTAGGAGGGTTATGGATTATTATGGCTTCTTCTGACTGCCCTGGAGAGAGCCAAAAAAGCAAAAGATACATATAAGTCTTTAAATTCCCATTTCACTGTATAAGTGAACAGTCAGAAAATTTCTTTGGTTACCTTAAAGAGATCCCTTAACTCATCTAACCGCAAGACCATCAGAGATTGGGTTAGACCCAGAGTTGCAACGTCGGTTAAATGTGCAACCCTGCCAGGTCTGTAATGTTAAGGTAAGGGTGCCATTTTGGAAAGGAATGGGTTGTTGAGAGTGGAGATGGGGGTATTTAGACAAAGACAAATCTGAGAATTTCAAACCACCGGTTCCCTCTGACCTTTCTTTACCAGTGGAACCTGCCCTCCACTCTGCCTGAACAAACATCCTCTTCTTCAGAAACACTTCCCTGCTTCATCAGGAGCAGTTTCCTTGTAGAGAGATATTTATTCTCCAGGGTTCACCCACCCATTCCTCATTGCCTCCAGGATGAGAATGAGCCCCTAAAATAGCCTAGACAAAGAGGTGCTCCATTTCTTCTCCAGGAAGAGAGCCTACACACTTAGGGTCTTTCGGTTTTGTATCAACAGAACCCTGGGGAGCATATATGGGAATAGATTCCAAGGGTATTACACCAAATATAAGATTGAATCAGGTCACATTTATGGATATCAGTGTTCTCACTGAAGACTCCATGTTTAATATGTTATCTTGAAGATCTGGTTTGGAATTAATTGGATCCTAAACTCAGCAGTAGCCTACAGCCAGTGAGCCCAATGTACCAGAATTAGAGCAGTGGTTTCAACCTGGCTTCACATTAGAATCACCTCAAAGTTTTCAAAATAATGTTGCTGAGGGCCCCATGCCTGGAAATTCTTTTCATAATGAGTCTGAGGTGGGACCCAACTATTGGTATTTTTTAATAGTCCCCAAGTGGCCCCTACAGTGAGAACCACTACTGTAGTGGAAGGAATCAAGAAGACCCTGATTATAGAAATACTGGAATGGATCTGTGTGACCCACACTTCCACCTTCTAAACATATTAATAAAGTTGCCCACTGACATTGCAGAACAATGGTCTCAAAAACTCCCAAACACTTGTGGAAGACTACGTGACCCATGGCTCAGAGCCCATGGAAGGGGTGAGAAGAGTGCCCTGGGTGCCCATGACAGGGGCACGAAGGGTATGAGACATGTCCTCTTTGGACCCTTGGACCAGTTGGAATATGAACACCAGAGTTGCTGCACAAGCCCACGTACATGGATAAAGTCCAAGCGTCGGTGGCAATAGAACAGTAATAGACCAGAAAATGGAACTGACAGTGTCCCACCTGAGGGAGCTGTCCAAATTCAACATGTCCGTGCCTTTCTTGCAGCCCCACCTACAGAACCTTACAAAAGAAACAGGAAGCAATGTACTCATCAAGCTGCACATTTACATCCGAGCTCCTTAGGACTTCTGGTCATGTGCAGGGTGAGGGTTCAAGAGCACCTAGAAGGAAAGAAATGGGACCGGGGCCCTTCTGGGCCCCAGCCTGGCCTTGGGACACCCCAACAGAGGTGCTGGTGGCCCTAACTGGTCTCTGGCACCAGGGACAGAGGGGACTTGAAAACCTCAAATGAAATACTGTAAAGCACACCTTCTGAGGCACCGCCAGAGTGGAAACTCCTCCTGCTCATGTGGAAGGGGACGCTGGTGCTGGGATGCCGCTCTCAGCCATCATAAAGCAGCTGGAACCAGATTTGTCCTCTTGCAGTAACCACCACTGCCCCCCCCCCGCCCCCGTAATCAGTTAGAAAAAAGGATCACAGTTATGAAACAACTCTTTTCCAATATAAAACAACAACCAGTACAGGATTGTGATTCCTCTCTGAAGAAGGGACACAGATGAAGTAATACCCATGATTTTGCCGCCTTTCTACCTATAAACATTTTCTAGAATGAGTTCAGGGATACTGAGGTATCTAGCATTAACAGAGCAGAGTATCAGAGAGGAGGGAGTTACGTAGAGAAATTTTGCACAGGGGTCCCTTGAACCAATGGTTACATACTTAGCTGTACGTGCATAGAATAAAATGCCATAAATCCAGGCAAAGAACAACCAGGATGCTCTAAGATGAACGATTCCAGAGCTCACAAAAGGCCAGGAGATACTTGTGTTCCAACCAGCCACAGAGGAACGTCCTTGGTGAACTTTGGGGCTTTTCGTCAGAAACCCCTGAAAGGAAACTCCTCAGCTTTAGGGCTGAGTGAGGAGAACCTGTTGCAGATCTGGCCTACCATGGCCTAACAACAAGCCTCAGAAGCACCAAGCTGACTCACAGAGAATTAACTCTCTGGCAGAACAAAGTCACAGCTCTCTGTGAGTCTGGATCTTCCTGGAAGCAGGTGCCACGCACCAAGATGAGATGAAAACGTGTCAAGGATTTTATTAAGGAAAATGCCTGTGGGGAGGGAAGTAGGCAGAAGGCCAGGGGAGAATAGAGCATCCTCAGACCTCAGTGTCAGTCTGACCTCAAGGAAGGAGAGAAGGGGAAGTGCCCTACCCAGCCTTGAAGTCTTTTCTTTTTTTTTAAGATTTTATTTATTTGAGAGACAGCATGAAAGAGAGCATAGGCAGGGGGAGTGGGAGAGGAAGAGGCAGGCTCCCTGCTGAGCAGGGAGCCAGATGCGAGATTTTATCCCAGGACCCGAGATCATGACCTCAGCTGAAGGCAGATGCTTAACCGACTGAGCCACCCAGGCATCCCATGGCCCTGACATCTTTGGCAGGGTTGATGAACCTGTTGGGGAGTCCTTGAGCCCAGAACCTGCCACCGGATAGTTCTGTGTCTCCCTCACTTTCTCATGGCTGCCTTCCATGATGGCTGGTAAGCACGGCAGCTTGGGCCCTCCTCCAGTGATATGCCCTAAAGGTCAGCTAGGTGACTCCTCATGGCTGCCACTGGCCACTGGGCAGATCTACTGCTCCACATGGGCTTGGGGGAACAGCTTCCTCATCATTTTCTGTGGGCTTCTCTTCCTGAGGGGAAACTTAGAAAAGGAAGTACCTTAGTGGAAGTTACTACAGACCCCCAACATGGCAGTCAATGTCAAGGCACAACTGGTGCTCATCCCCTCCCCCTCCATTCTCTATTCTAAATCCCCTTCCCCCTCAGCAGGCCTAGTGGCTTATCTGAGAGTATAAATCACACCTTCACTCCTTCAGGGGCCAGTCTGTTCAGAGTCCCATGTTCCTCAGTTTGGGGTTGGTGTACTCGTCCGCTTCCAGGTACAACCGGGCAAGGAAGTACCCAGAGGTGCCCAAGTGGATCACATCACTGCCGCCACTGTGTAAGAGCAGTTCTAGTCTTCCTGCTGATCAGGGTCAGCAAGCCCTGCTGGAATGTTTGCTCCTCTATTTGCCTGCCTATCCCTGAGCGCAGGAGTCCAAACCACCCTGGGGCAGCCATAACTTAGAATTCAGTGGCAAGGTGGCTGTGTCCCCTAGGGAGAGTAGATTCTCAGGGCGCCTGGACTTCTAACCACACAGACCCCAGAGCTGCAGAGAGGAGAAGGCATTTCCCACTGAGTCACTGGAAGGAATAGTGGCGGGGGGGGGGGCATTCCTTTCTACCTGTTGTACCCTCAAAAATGGAGAAAGAGTGGCATATTAGAGGTCTCTGATTTAATAAATACACTGTCTTCTAAAGGACCACACCCCATCTTGTCATGGTATTTCCTTCAAACTGGCAACTAAGTTATGCACCTATAGAAGGCTTTTCCAGGATTCTCAAGGTCAGCTGCATCTAGATGGTGTGCTATGTGCCATAAGCAGTGACCGCCATAATCACAGGTCTTCTCCCACAACTTTGTCCCTGTGAAGTGGGTCCCCAAGTCAGACACTATGCTGTGTGGTATTCCATGTCTATGGGTCAGACAATGTAAAAGCCCCCAAATAATGATGCTGCCTGAGACTCTGTGGGCAGCAAAGGCAAACCCACACTTCACCTAGGTCATCCGTCCTCGTCAGGATGGACCGACCATTGGCCCTGTCGAAATAGCCAGTTGTTCACAAATGCAACTGGGGCTACATGGTCCAATCCTCGATAGTCTACAAGCCATTCTTTGTGATTCATCTGGTTTTTGCAGAAGCCAGACTGGAATTAAAGGGAGACATGATAGGAACCACCATCCCTGTCTTTAATGGAGGCATCAATCTCTGTCATCCTTCTGGGGTCTAATATTTTAGATTTACTGTCTAACTGGGGAAAAGAGGTCTGGATTCAGAGGTTTCTGTCCAGTCTTCCCCTCTATGACACTTTTACTTCACAGGCAGGGAACACAGCACTGGGGTTTTTCCAACTACCAAGCATATTGATTCCAACTGGGCACTCAGGGACTGTGAGCCAGACTTTAGCCATGACTCTACTTGTCCTCTGGCCTCAAATGCCCCAGCTTTACAAGGAAAGGTCCATGATGACATTTTGGGTCTCTGGGTATCATGTCCACAAGGATCATGTGTCCAACATTTTCCACAGGGTGAAGTCCCCCAAGGAAATACCTACAGGTCTCTTTGTGGAAACACTAGCAGCAGCATCTGAGTAAATACTAGCCCGTCGTGTTTAAAAGTATTTCCTCTAAGGGACCATTCACTTGTTCAGTCCTTGGGTTCCCGATCTGAGAACTGGCTCAAACCCAGAAACACGATGATGGCTCATGACTTGTTAATGGGATGACCACCCTCAGCCTCCTGTTCTTCCATTCTTGGTTTCTGTTTTGTGTTTTATTCATTTCAATAAATGCCAGGAAGCGACTTTATTGGTTGCCAGTGTATTCTGTTCTTAGAGACATCATGTTCTAATAGCTACCTCCACAACTCCTGGTGGGTTAATCCCCCTCATTTATACACATGAAGTAATTATGGCCCTGGGGAGACTCAGCTGGAGTCATCAGGAGTAAGGTTTTCAGAGAAGCTCTCCATAGAGGGGACGGAAGGCCAAGTGGAACTCAGAAAGGGGGGTTGCAGCATTGGCTCTGACCTCCCCATAGCTCCTGTGTGTTCAAGCTTCCATCCACATTCCAGAAAAACAAATCATGAAGTCAAACAAAATATAAAGGATCAGGAACAAGAGAAAAGATCTAAAAGTTGACAGGTGGAAAAGGCTTAAGAATTGGTTAAAATTCAGAATAAAAAAAAGTTTAAAAGAAAAAGGAGATAAGATGGAGTTGGAATCAAAGAAGATTCCTGTCAGTCTAAGTTAAGATATAAAATATAAAATAATGGTAACTTAAAATACATATACAAATGATAAAGTTCCCTATGACAGAAAATTAAAAAAGGAAAAGGAGTTTACAAAGAATAAAAATCACAAAATGGATAAAGAAGATGTGGTATATATATACAATGGAGTACTATGCAGCTATCAAAAGAAATGAAATCTTGCCGTTTGCAACGAAGTGGATGGAACTAGAGGGTATTATGCTGACCAAAATAAGTCAATCAGAGAAAGACAATTATCATATGATCTCTCTGATACGAGGAACATGAGGGTCAGGGTGGGGGTCATGGGGGGTAGGGAGGGAAAAATATTGAAACAAGATGGGATGGGGAAGGAGACAAACCATAAGAGACTCCTAATCTCACAAAACAAACTGAGGGTTACTGGGGGGTGGGAGGGTAGGGATAGGGTGGATGGGTTATGGACATTGGGGAGGGTTTGTGCTTTGGTGAATGCTGTGAAAAATATAAGCCTGATGATTCACAGACCTGTACCCCTGGGGCAAAGAATAAAAAAATAAAAAATAATAGATTTTTAAAAATCACAAAATAAGCATTTAAAATAATCATTAGCAAGATGGAAGTAAAAATAGATTTTAAGAATATACGAATCAAATTTTTAAAATGTTTTAATACTAGAAATAAAGAATAAGCATAGAAAAAATTAAGGCAAACAAGGCAGAAGCAAGAAAACAGAGATTACAGAGATAGATATTAAGCTAAGATAGGAATAGGTGGAGAGGAGAGAGTGACCTGTATGAATTACCACAAACATTCTGGGGGCAAAATAAACACGGTTTTCCCCAGTTGTTTCAACAGCAGAAAATCTCTTACCTCTATAGTCAACCATTCTTCTATGTGGCACTCTCAAATGGTCCCCCACTGCCAAAGAATGCAGGAACTCTTCTGGCCTTTATCCAGTCAAAGGGTACCTTGTTTTTAAACCTCTTTCAAATGACCATATCTCCAGTCAGCTTTTTTCAGAAGTGTGCCTGAAGGTAGGTGGGGAAGACACACGAGAGAACAAGGGTCTAATTAATTCTACCAGCAGAGTTGCTTTTTGTTGTCACGTGGGGGTTGCTGTTAAAAATTCTCCAGCAACGTTTGATTTACCCAGATCCTTGCAGGGGTCACTCTGGTTCTTTGAGAGTGGAGGAGTTCAGCCAGCGTCCATCCTGGGGACCCCAAGGTGACCACTCTCAGAGGTCAGCTTTTTAGCTCCCCCACAAGGCACCTCCAAATGCACCACACAGACTCCAAGAGCACTGGGTCTGGCAGTCAGTGACTCCAAGGAGCTATCCCTCAAAAGTAGAGGAGGCCACCCTGCTTGATTCCCAAATGTCACCCTGTCCTTCCAGAGGTGCTACCCTCATGACTGGATGGATGTTCTGGCACTTGTCTCTCTGGCGAAGTGAACACTAAATCACAAATGCTTTGATAGAATAGCCATTCCTCTAATACTATGAAGTAAGTTCTGAAGATATTGAGACATCAACGGGTAAGTCCTTTGTACAAGAAGAAAACAAAGCAGAATGGAAAGAGGAAACCTAAAACAAAATTAATGAAACCCGACTGTTTCAGGCCAGGAGCCTAGATTCTTCTGGAACCCCTAATATACTACTTCTCCCTAAGTCTATCCTGCCCAGGACAGAAGAGCCAGAAAGAGAAAGCTATTTTTCACTGGAGCCAGTGTTGAGGGCCATAGTCGTGTCAAAATGAGTCACTGCTCTTCAGAACCAGGAGTTCCTGTAACTAGTGTTGTGGGACCATGCCCTGCCTACACACAACTCAACCTCATTAGATGGGCATATCCTCACCTCACAGATTCCAAAGTCAGGAAATAATCCACCATTGGAGTTACTTGCTGAGGTGGTGATTGTCACAAACCAGCCAACTGGTAGAAAACCAGTGTCCTGTCCTGTGCCTCACAAGGGGCTTCTATCTCCTACTGACTGCACTTAGACACACTAGGATTTTGAAGAAAGCACCAATGGGCACTTCCATCCATGTTGAGAGTGACGGGATTATTTTGTATCTTCATTATGTATTTCAAGAAGAATAAAAGGAACTATTTCCTTCAATAATTAAGCATGCAGAGTGGCACCTGGGTGGCTGAGTCTGTTGAGTGTCCAACTCTTGGTTTTAGCTCAGGTCATGATCTCAGGGTCCTGGGATAGGGTCTCATGTTGGGCTCCATGCTCAGCACAGCATCTGCTTGTCCATCTCTCTCCCTCTCTGTTCTTCCCCCCACTCACGCATGCACTCTCTCTCTCCCTCTCTCAAATAAACAAATAAAATCTTTAAAAAAAATAAGCATACAGAATTTGCTGGGAATGCTGTCTACTTGCCATTTGGGGTTCTGTGAAGAGGTATGGGAAGAACTGATTTAAAGACAGCCTATTTTTCCTTAATAACTTTTTTCTATGTTGTTAAAATTAGAAAACAAAACAGAAAAAAATGTCTATCATACAAACATGAATCACTATAAACATTTTGGGGCATTTCCTTCCAACTATGTTCCTATATATCCATTAAAAACACCCCAACAATTGAACATAATCATAGTATGGGTCCCTTCTTATTTCATTCAAATCATATCTTGAGCAATTCCTACTGTTACTATCTATTTTCACAAGGATTATTTTATGTTTAATATCTGTATAATAGATTTGTTCACTTAACCATTCTGTTACTATTACACATTTACATTTTTTTCTAAATGATTGCTATTACAGTTAAAGCTAAGGGGTGGATGTTAAATGGAATATATCTCCACTTCCAAAATTACATTACTTCCTAGGGAATGAGAGGAGTAGAATTACAGAGTACCACAATGTGACCATTTGTATGTCTCTAAGTAAAGAACACCAAATCACTTTCCAGCTGGGGTTGGAATTCAAAATATTTAACACCAGGTATGGACACAAGCCCACCAGAACAGACCTCTGCAGTCAATAACCTGTCAAGGAGCTTTGGGAAACAGCAGCAGAAGAGAAGCCTGCTTAGATCTATTTACAGGACCACCAAACTGCATCATTAAGATGGTTATCACCATTCATTTCACCCAAAAAAAATCTGTAACAGTAAAGGAGAGAAATCCCTCATCTTTTTTTTTTTTAAAGATTTGATTTATTCATTTGACACAGAGAGAGAGATCACAAGTAGGCAGAGAGGCAGGCAGAGAGAGAGGAGAGAGGAGGAAGCAGGCTCCCCGCTGAGCAGAGAGCCCGACGTGGGCCTCGATCCCAGGACCCTGGGATCATGACCTGAGCCGAAGGCAGCGGCTTTAACCCACTGAGAAACCCAGGCGCCCGAAATCCCTCATCTTTTATTTTTTATTTATTTTTATTTTTTGGCCACTACCATTTTATTTATTTATTTATTTATTTATTTATTTATTTATTTATTTATTTCTCTATCTTTTTTTCACCCTGCCCTGCCCTGCCACTACTATTTTAATGTTTAATGCTCAACATTCCTAGTAAGGCTAAAGTTTCTTTTGTTTGTTTTTCTCTTATTCTCCTTGGATTCTTTTCGAACTGAGCTCTTTCCATTCCTTTGCACATTCATGCAATGGCGCTCTAATGCTTCATTTATACAACAGAGAGGCCACATTGCATGGTGGTTAAGGGAGCAGGTGCTGAAATTAGGGGGGTGTTTCAATCCCCAAACTCTGGCTTTCTAGCTAGGTAGACATCAGGCTAGTGTCTAACTCCTCTCAAGCTGGTACAATGAAATACCACAGACAGGGTGGCTCCAACAACGGGAATTTATTTCTCACAGTCCTGGGGGATAGAAGGCCAAGGTCAAGGTGCTCACATGGCCTTCACTCCAGGGTAATAAAAGCCTTAAAATGATGCCAGGCCAGTAACAGATGTTGGCTCTTTGCATGAACTCCAGCTATTTAAAGAGCACGGATGCTAAATGAGTTGGTTCTTTATGGAGGAATTAGTAGAAGAGAAGGTGAAGGGTCAGCCTGGTGAAACCGGTTGATAGGTCTTTCTAAAGGAACTCACAAAGAGAAATTGACGGCTCCTCTGTTCTGCTTTGCTTCACCTGCTCCCCACCTCCTACCCCAAATTTAGGCTGTAAGTTTACCAAAAAGAGTAGGCAGTGAGCTGAGTTTCTTTTTCCTTTCAGGCTACTCTGTCACTTGGGCCCATTTATCTCCAGCAGGAAGGAGATCGAAGGACTTTTCTCTAGAGGAACTGAATAGCTATAGAAAACAGATCTCCAGAGATGGATTCTGGGAGACCCCAACCTCAGAAAAGATGGCTCAGCCCCCATGTCACCTGACAGTGAAAACCATCAGGCAGCAAGCTGGCCAAGGACTGCTAGACATTTGAGAAAAAAACCTTAGTATGGAAGAGAGAGCAAATTTTCTTCTCGTTGGTACTTAAACCAAATGCACAAACATATTCCCAATAAGCAAGCAGGTGTCACTATCAAATGATTATGAAATGTAAATGGAATTTAAACAACCTACAAGACCACTGTGCACTCATATACATGGACCAACTCATTGCTTTTATTTAAATATAAGGTCATGTGCTAACACTTTCTTCCACCCACAAAATACTAAAACACCATTATCACCATCTTTTTACTTTTTACTGAAAAATTGAAGGTCACTATCAGATGAACTTATAAGTGTGCCCTTTGGAAGACTGAACAGTTGATCCACTTACATTCTGATTGTTATTCTATTGTATTTTCTTGGAAATCTTGTGCTATTCTTATCTCATTCTTTCTCTAATTGGCTCCCACTCTTTTTCCTCTCCCCCACTGCTCATCATTTCTCTTCCCATTCAAACATGCTCCAGCCTACACTTAAAACAAAAAAAGATATTCCCTTGGCTTCCTGTGCCCCTCCATCTCCTCTACTTTATAGTATAAATTCTTTACAGAGTTACGTGCTTTTGGGGTGCCTGGGTGGCTTAGTCAGTTAAAGTGTCTGACTCCTGGTTCCAAGTCAGATCATGATCTCAGAGTCCTGGGATCGAGCCCTGTGATGGGCTCCACGCTCAGGGTGGAGTCTGCTTGATCCTTTCCCTCTGCTCCTTCCCCATTCATGCTCTTCTCTCTCTCGCTCTCTCAAAGAAATAAATAAAATCTTTTTTTAAAAATTATGTGCTTTTGCTATATTTTCTCGCCTGACACTCAGTCTTCAAATTGCCCCAACTAAAATTGCAACTGCTATCATCTCCTACAACGGCACTATTCTGGGTGCAGGGGTGAATCTGAAGTTCTTGCCCTACTTGGCCTCATTCCAGCATTCAGCATTCATCACAACTGACCACTCTCTCCTGCTGGACCTCTGGGACCCAGCTCTCCTTGGCATCTTCTTCTCTGGCCCATCTTTTCAGATACCTTTGCTAAATCTCCTCTACTGCCCGAATGTTAAAGATCGGAATTTTTCAAGGCTTGTCCTTGGGCCCTATCCACTTCTGACTGCACGTGGTTTCCCTGAGTGATGGGGACACTGTCCTGTAGTCCACAGATCACATAGGTTGACAATTCCTACATTTGTGTCTACAAGCTTTACCCAGGAACCCACCTGCTCCTTGGCATCATCTTCACCGTTTTGCAGGCTCCTTATTCTCTCTCCTGACCTGTGGTGCCCACGGTGGCCTCTCTTCCAGGGTTTCCTGTCTTGGGAATTGGTACCCTCTCTTCCACTCCAGTTGCTCAAGCCAGGAAGTAGGAAGTTAGCTGTGTTTCCTTCCTCATTCTCATTTCTCACATCCAATCAAGCACCAGCTTTGGAGAGTTACTCACGTTTCCCTTTCTGCTCTCCTTACATCTAATCGATTGCCAAGTTTTATCAGCTTTGCCTCCAAAACATCTCTCTAATTTTCCCTCTGCTCTGTAGCTCTATCCACTTCTGGGTCAGGCTAACATGATTGCTGACCTGGAGCCTTGCTGCAGACTCCTAACTGGTCTCCTGGCATGTGATTGCTTATTTAAGGCCTGTCTTATCTGCTGGACTGTTTCCTTCATGAAGCCAAAGATAAAGACTGTCTTCTCGACTACTGTATTTATAGGTGTTAGTACACGCTGGACATTGTATATGCCCAATAAACCTTTTATAAAATTAATGGAGGAATATGAGATTCCTGAATTCCAATCCACTGCTACATCCCTTCAACCAAACTTATCTTTCATTCAGCCCCAAATCCAAAAGCAAGAAAAAAAATCTTCCCACTAGTGATAGAAATAGGTGTCACAAATGTATGAACTCCGCTCTTCAGCAGCCACATGAAGATATCTCCAGGCCCTCAGGACAGAGAGGGGGGATGGGAAGCCCTGTGACCCACCCTCATCACACTACATGTTGGTGGGTGAATCATAATAACGAGACATCCTCTCTTCTCCCTTCCATTCAGGTCCCTTTTTTCCTACACTGCCACAGAAAGGGTTTATTAATGCAGCATTATACATAAAATGAATCTCACTGTCATAACAAGTTTATCTAGCTTCCCCTGGGAACTCTGGAAATTTTTGTGGGTTATAATCATGGTCCGGATTATAAAAAGGTAAGAGTGGGAGTAGAAGCTAGTACACTGAGAAGTAAGGCTATCAAACATTGTGCTCGTAATCATTCTGGGACGAATTAAATTAGATGCCAACGGTCCGATACCCTCATTATTCATTTGACGAACAGGTATCTGGCTCCTACTAAATGCCAGCCACTGTTGTAGCTACTGGAGATGCAGCAGTGAACAGAAAGCCCAAGTCTCAGCCCTCCAGAAGATGACATTCCAGTCAAGGGATACAGACAATCAATAAACCAACAGATCTGTAATATTGGGTAAAAATAAAGGTTTTAAGTAAATATGAAGTCAGTAAAGGAAGAGAATGGTGAGAGTGAGGTAGCGGCAACTTTAGACTAGAGAACTCTCTGGAGAAGTGATATTTGAAGCAAGTGAGGGAAGAAATCATCCACTGATCTGTGGTGGGGAGCATTACAGGCAGAAGGAAGAGCAAGGACCCTGAGGCAGGAGTGTGCTTACTGAATTTAAGAAACAGCAAGGAGGCAAGTGTGGTGGAAGTTCAGGGAGCAGTGGGGATAGAGCAAAGCACCACCAAGAGCCTGGTCAACCAGGGTAATCTGAGGACTTCAGAGTCTCTTCTCTTTGTGCCAAGAAGGCATTGGAAAGTTGTGAGCGGGGGAAGGATAGACTCAGGTTGTATTTCAAAAGGATCGCTCCAGTTAGGAGGCCCTCTCAAGATAACACAAAATGGTATCTCCAGTTAGCGTGGTATCAGTTGAAGGTTTTGAGAAGTGGTTGGATTTGAGGTACATTTTGAAAATGGTAGGTGAGAGGATCTGCTAAGAGAGGGCATGTGAGCAGAAGAGAAGTGCCAAGACTGACTCCAAAGCTTTGACTGACAAACGGGATAGAGAAGTGCCATTTACTGACATCCCGAATTCTTGCCAAGGCTGAGGCATGTGGAGGGAAATCAGGAGTTCTGTATAGAACACACCCATTAGATACTCAAATAGAGATGTTAAGTAGGTTTTCTGGAATTCAGGGGAGACCCTGGGGGATACATAGAAACCTGAGAGTGGTCAATCGTTGGGATAGTTTTATGGCTTTAGCCATAAAAGAGGGTAAAATAACCCAGGAAAGACATATGCATGGACAGGAGATGGTGCATTCCAACTTTTAGTCTTTGGGAAGATGAGGAGCGTTTGCTGGAGGACACAGTAGAGGGGAGGCCAGTGAAGTAACTAGAGGAGTAGAGCCCTGGGACCCATGTGAAGGTGGTATTTTCAGGGGCTTGTATTAAATGATGCTCAGGGGTTAAGTAAGATGAAGTCATTGTTTAGCTACAGCAAATGGCTTCAGAGCACAAGCCCATAACTGATCTCAGAAGTAAAGAATTTCAGTTCTTGAAGAATCTTACCCATCAACCCCTAATTTTAAATACGAGAAGATCGAGATCCAGATGAAGTAATTTGTCCAAGCTTCCATAGTCAGTTATAACTAGATTTCCTGATCCTATGCTTTTCCTAATGTATCGCTTCTCTGTCTCCTAGATATTCAAAAGCATGACCCTGACTATCATTATCATCCATGTCAAAGTTGACAAAGGTTGGCTTTGTATTTTGTCCATGCTGCTTAAGGAGGCTGAAAATGTATCTGATTTCCTCACAGAAATAGTTAAATTTTTAAAAAAAACTGTTTTCATTTTTGCATACAAAATTTGTTTGGGTAAACGACTCCTTCCCTGGCAATACATGATAAATGAAAAGTTAGTGTTTAAAGACCAAAGTCGCAAATTCGATGAACCACCTTAAACAGTTCTGCTTTTTCCTCTCCGTTCCAACTCTCTTTGCACGGAAGTGACATCCACTAGCATCGAGTCCGTTTCCAAAATGCTATTAGAAAAGCCAGGAGTCATTTCCAAAACCCAGAGGGCTGAGGAAGATGTAATTATTGCATATAACTTAAATGTTCAAATCCAAATAAAGTCTGTCTTTCAAGATAAAAATCAAAGTTCTGGGGCGCCTGGGTGGCTCGGTGGGTTAAGCCTCTGCCTTTGACTTGGGTCATGATCTCAGGGTCCTGGGATCGAGCCCCGCATCAGGCTCCCTGCTCAGCCGGGAGCCTGCTTCCTCCTCTCTCTCTGCCTGCCTCTCTGCCTATTTGTAATGTCTCTCTCTGTGTCAAATAAATAAATAAAATCTTTTTAAAAAATCAAAGTTCTATGACTTCTTGTGCTTCTTGTAAGTATGTAACCAGTTTTCCAGCTTGATAACTCATTATAAGGATGATTGTTGATTTATATTGCAGGTTATTAAAGGGCTTCGGTTTAGCTAGTAAGGTTCATTCAAAGCTGACATTTTTATTTTCAGGATAATATAAACTCACCATTGCTTCAAACGTTCCTCTTCTTTCTGGGACTCAAGTTGGCTGTTCCTGAGTTTCCAACAGGCTTGCTGTTCGCAAGCACTAAACTTACTAGAACTGGATTGGGATCACCAAGTACCTACATGCTGGGCAGCCTCCACTTGCCTTGAGGTACTTACTTAGTCTGCAGTTCTGTTTGAAGGTTGCAAGCCGATCTGATCTTACACAAGAGACGCTCGGGTACTTTGGCAGTGCCAGACACACTTTACAGTAGAGAACTCGATCTTCTTTAGAGAAGAAGTCCTTTGTCATAGAAACCTTTCTGCTGATTATTTTAACTTACTTCACCGTCCCTTTGAATGGAACAGAGTAACTGTTGGGTTCCACTTCACTGATCATGCAGAAGAGGCTGGCGATCCGGCCCGCACGTGGCTGGAAGAAGAGCACATGGCTGTTCTCATAGGGTGAGCGGCTACCATGAGCTACTCGTGGAAGCACGTACATTATACACAGGTGTTGTATGGCCCTGTGGGCAGTTGTTTGTATCTCCAGCCTATAAACATGGAAACCCAGGCTCAGCGAGCTTTAGCAATCTGCTCAGTAACGCAGAGCCAAGAACCCGCAGAGCCAGGGTTGAAATCCAAGTATGCGTGCCCTGAAGTCTGTGGTATTTCCACCATTTAGCATGGCTCTCCTAAGAACTATTTGGCTTGTGGGGCATCTGGGTGGCTCAGTCCATTAAGCCTCTGACTCTCAGTTTTGGCTCAGGTTGTGATGTCAGGGTGCTGTGATCAAGCCCCCACTCAGCGTGGACTCTGCTTGAGGTTCTTTCTCTCTCCCCCTCCCTCTGCCCCTCCCCCTGCTGGCATGCACTCTCTCTCTCTTCCCCCCTCTCTCAAACAAACAAACAAACAAACAAATAAATAAATAAATAAAAATTTTAAAAGAGAACAATTCTCCTTATTTATGAATGTTGGGAAAGAACAAACATTTCATTGAAATATAAATATTGAATATATTCACTTTTTAAAAAAAGATTTATTTATTTATTTATTTATTTATTTGACACAGAGAGAGAGATTACAAGTAGGCAGAGAGGCAGGCAGAGAGAGGAGGAAGCAGGCTCCCCACTGAGCAGGGAGCCCGATGCGGGGCTCGATCCCAGGACCCTGAGATCATGACCTGAGCGGAAGGCAGAGGCTTTAACCCACTGAGCCACCCAGGCACCCAAATATATTCACTTTTTGAAATGGAGGAGGCTCCCTGCTACCCTCAATTCTTTCATTCTCCTTGATCTTCTGTAACTGATCTCATATTTGCAGAGTTCTCCAGGGTTTTCCATCACATAGTTCATCTAACACCAGCAACTTAACACGCTTTCTATTTCCAAAGGGGATCAGAAACATACAAATGTGTTCCATGTCCCTTACAATGGGGACAGAAATCTTAAACCACTGATGTCTACAGAGTAAATTGTAGCAGTTGGGGATATTTAAAAGAAATAGTTAGATTTTGTATCTTTCCTATGAAAGTTTTGAAAAATTGCCGCAATGAGGCAACTCATCTGGTTTGTGGGAACATGGCAATGTTAATTACTGACGTCATTTGTCCTGGCCTGGACCACTCTGCCTAATTCTACCCAGGACCAGCCAGCCAGTCTGGCATCCGCCCACCCCAACAGGGTTGCTCCCCTCCTGCCCGTCCTCGCGCTTACCAGTAGTTACTACTTGGGAAACTGTTTCTCCTCCAACTCCTTCCAAGATATAATGCTAAGATTACAAGGAGAGAGGCAACTGGATCAGCTGTTCCATAATGAAAGTCTTGGAGAAGATGAAAAGGAAAAACAAAATTGGAATCTTAAAAGAACACGAAGGAGAAAATATATCAGCAGAAAGACCCTGGTAAAGAGCAGTTTGCTCCACTTGACAATGATGGGAGAATTTTTGCCACAAGTATTTGCTAACTACTGAATTTAATTAAAGCAAACTTGGTGACTGAAACTGCAATCCACTATTAAAGGTTTGTGTGTAAGTCACTGGGAAGGAGACCAGTAGTTTGTAAAAATATAACTTAACATAAAGTTAACGTGAAGTTAACTTAATAGAAACATAACATAACATAAAGAAGAAGTTACAAATGTGTTCATGGGAAAAGGATGGCTGCTGCCACCTTGCCAGGGTGAGGTCCCTCTACTTGCTCTGTTAGCATGGTTTACTTCTTCAATTAGAATTGGAAAGTTCAGGGGTGCCTGGGTGGCTCAGTTGTTGGGCGGCTGCCTTCGGCTCAGGTCATGATCCCGGGGTCCTGGGATCGAGCCCCACATCAGGCTTCCTGCTCCACGGGAAGCCTGCTTCTCCCTCTCCCGCTCCCCCTGCTTGTGTTTCCTCTCTCACTGTGTCTCTCTCTGTCAAATAAATAAAATCTTTAAAAAAAAAAAAGAATTGGAAAGTTCATTTGTCTTCTTTAGATCCAACTACACACTTATCCACACAGAGATACTAATTAATTACCTCTTCCATGTACTAGATTCTGGGCTAAGCAAGTCTAGGCATGTACACAAAGGGCTCCAATGGAAGGTGGAATGTGATTAAGTGCCATCAGAGAAATGTGAACTCTCCTCGATACCAAAGAACACCCAAGGCACTCAGAGGAGAACAGCCTTCACAGGCCTCCAGACAGATGCCAAGGAGGGCCAGCATATTAGCGGAGGGCCCATACTCATGAGCATCAACCTCGTCCCTCCATTAGTCAGCTATGTCACAGGTTTCTCGCCTCCTCAAAGATACAGTTTCTTCATTCCTAAAAGGCAGACAAAAGTGCTACTTCATTCAGAGGGTGACGACGACGATGCATTGCAATAACCTAGATAAAGAGTTTTGAACAGTGCCTGGTACCCAACAAGTGCTAAAGAATCTTTCACACTGGTATCACTGTGCTTGGTGTACCTGTTAGGATGATCAAGGTTCAGCAGTAAAGGCTGACTTTCACTAAAAGAAGCAAATAAACAAATAAAAAGGATTGTATTGGTAGTTTAAGGGGATAGCTCATAGATTCAAGACAAGAGTTTAAAGAATTAGGTCATGGAGGAAAAACAGGAGATCAAGGACAAATCACAGTTTTCTATAAAAGGAATGAATAAAGAGTCTTTTGAGGAGACCACTGTCACTGGTTTTTAATCCTCGTATCACTTGGCTCAGATTTACATTCCAGGAAGAAAGTACAATATTGGCCAACATCTTGGACACGATTGGCCACATCTACCTCTTAGACAGGGGAAGGAAGGGGTAAAGAGTCAGAGAAGTCTTCTTGGAAGTTGTGGTGTTGGTTGGTCAAGAGGAGGGGAAGAAGGGGCGTTCACAGTGAAAAGTCTGAAGCTGAGGGGCCACAATAGAGCAGGAGCTGCACTTGTGATGGCCAGCTCAGAGCTGCCTGAATGCTTTGGTCAGGGAGAAGGAGGATTGTGTCGAGGGGGATGGGTAGGGCTGGATTTTCTTTTTTCTTTTTTTTTTTTTTTAAGATTATTTATTTATTTACTTGACAGAGAGAGATTACAAGTAGGCAGAGAGTCAGGCAGAGAGAGAGGAGGAAGCAGGATCCCTACCGAGCAGGGAGCCCGAGGCGGGGCTCGATCCCAGGACCCTGAGATCATGACCTGAGCCGAAGGCAGAGGTTTTAACCCACTGAGCCACCCAGGCGCCCAGGGCTGGATTTTCCAGGACTCCCTGGGAAGCCAAGAGAGGAGTTCACATTGGTGTGATAGAACCCAAGAAGCCGCTGAAGGGATCCAAAGAATTTTAAACAGAGACAGATGCATATTTCACATTTCATAGTTTTGCCTATCTTGTAGGGTTTGGCAGGGCTGGGCGGTATGATTTAGAAAGGGGAGAAATAAAGAACAGTGTAGACTCCAGAACTTGGTAGGAGGTGATGAAGTACTAAAATAGGGTGGCAATGTTGGGAAAGGACAAAAAGTTCCAGGTAAGGGAGACGCTGCCTTTTTCTTTCAGAGAAGAAGAACTTTTCAAAAGTCAACATGATAGCTAGAATAAAAATGGCAGACAACAAGTGTTGGAGAGGATGTAGAGAAATTGAAACCCTAAATATATTGTCACTGGGAATGGAAAATGGTACAGCCACTTTGGAAAATTGTCTGGCAGTTCCTCAAATGATTAAACTTAGAGTTACCACATGACCCAGAAATTCTACTCCTAGGTATATGCCTAATGAAAACGAAAAAGTATGTTCACACAAAGACTTGGACACAAAGGTAACAGCATTGTCCTTGACAGCCCAAAAGTAGAAATAAGCCAAAGGTCCATCAACCACGAATGGTCCATGAATGGAGAAACAAAATGTGATATATCCATACAATGAAATATTTGGCCATAAAAAAAAGGAGTGAAGTACTGATATATGCTACAACATGGATGAATCTGGAAAACATTAGGCCAAATGAAAGAAGCCAGTCACGAAAAACACATATTGTATGATTTTCTTCACGTGAAATTCCACAATAGGCAAATCTATACAGCCACAGTGTAGTGTTTGCTTAAGGCTGGGGTTGGGGGTGGACAATGGGAGAGCACAGGGGTGACAGCTAAAGGGGACAAAGTTTGTTTTGGAGGTGATGAAAATGTTCTAAAATTGACTCTGCCTATCGCCACCCATGTCTGTGACTCTTCCAGAAACCATTGAACCTGGAATAAACCTGGAATTGAATCTGGAACTGACAAAGTGTAAAAGGTATATTATATCTCAATAAAAATGTTGGGTTTTTCTTTTTTTAAGTCAACAAGATGTCACGATTTAGTATGTAGGAGATGAAACAGAAGACTGAGTCCAAGATAGTTCCAAGGCAAGCTACTTGGGTCAGCGGGAGAGGGTTACGTAACAAAAAAGAGAAGGAAGGCAGGAGAAGGAGTGGGAACCTGGCTGGGTAGCATAAAGGACTAGCGGGTTGCCTGTTACACATGTCAAGTCTGCAGTGGCTGTGAAAGAAACATATAGGTTATCAGGGTATCCAAGAAAAAAAAGGATGTGAGAATGTGATTGGGCCTTCTTCTTGGGGATCTGGGCTTCTTTTAGAATGGCAGAGGGACACAGAGGGACCTGATTCCAAGAAGGCTGCCAACCCCACATGGGTTTAGAAGTAAAAGGAAGATTTTCATCAGCAGGTATTCATAATATAATGTTGCTGTTGTTACAGTACATTCTAGAATTCTACTATCCATTAAAGGTCTTGGCTAGCCCATCCCAGTCTGTATTCCCCATCCCGGCTAGCTTGCCATCCTGCACTGAGGGATGCTCAGAAATTTCCAATTTCAGTGCAGATTTTCACTAATCTACCAAACATTTGAAATAAAAAGATAGCCCATAGACGATTGTTGAATCAGATCACTGAGCAATCTCTACACATTGTGTAAAACGAGCAAACACATACCTGGGTCAGATCTGGTCTGATGCAAGAAAGGCTATAATCATTCTTCCTGCTACAGTGACAAAAACCCATTCTTCTCTCTATTGAAGAGTCAAGTAAATCTGCATAGTAATGAAAGTTCCAGGGTCTGAACCTGACATCTTACATACATTGTCTTATCTAATGCTCATCCTGATGAGGACATAGGCCCAGAAAAACAAAGGGATTTGCCCAAGGCCACTTAGCTATGATCTGAAACCAGATCTTTTACAAAGAGTGGGTTGGTAGCTAATATATTACAGTAGCTTCAAGTGTATAATACCCTCATTAATGTTATGTCTTGCATTTATGAACCACTTATTTATGAATGTTAAATGCATTTGAATGATGAACTGTCACTCACTCAATAATGCTTTTGGATGGTGGTGGTTTCCCAACCAAAGCCAATAGTTGTATTATATGACAGGCCTCACAGCTGGGCAGTGGCCCTGACAGAACCAAATATAGCAGCTCCCTGCCGCTCAATGATGGGAAATCCTGAAAGCCAGCCTGGTGTGCTGCCTTACCTGTCAAGCTCTTTAATACTGACCACCTCTACAGTGGATATTGCCAAATAATTCATTCACTCTCTTGATTTTGAAGACCATGCTCATTTAGAAGGAAATGTAATCCATATGTTTCTGGTTCCTTTACACTTAAATCACCAACAATATGTTCTTTTTCAATAGCTACTAGATGTCCAAATGTTCTTTGGAGATAATTTTTTTCATGAGGGCAGGAAGCTGATTTGAACAAGAGTAATCACCAAAAGGTTTAAGATCACAACTTGAAAATTCAAGCCCATACGGTTTAAATTGTAAACTTGCCCATTCCTTACTCTGAGAAGGCCCCAAAGAGCAATAATGGCAAGGATCTGGCAAGTATTAGTACATCAACATCTGGAAAGGGGGGGGAGGGCGGGATGAGAGGAGAGGACAATGACTGATATAGATGCCATCAGGACAGCCAGCCAGAGCAGGGTCCCGTGACAGATCCAGGAGACACAGTGTCCTTGGAATCCTGGTGTTCTTGTTGTGGAGTCAACAATGGCAGCAGCAGCCAGAAGAACACACCAGGAGCCGTGAGGGAGTTCATGGCTGAAAACAGAGCAGAGACTTAGATCCATATTTTACATGAAACTGAAAATCTGTGGCTGGGCCCAGAGGCTCCTATTTGTTCGAATGTCCTATGAAAAGGTGTCTCCTTCTGCTGGGTTATGGCAAAATCTCAGTCTGGGATACAAGTAGAAGAGTATGGAAAGCTGATCTTTCAGAGTTGGTGGATTAAACAATGATGTTCGTGATGAGATCTGTATAATACAGTGCCTTATTATATGTTTATTTTGATCTTGATTTAGAAAGGACTGAGGATTTTTCTCTGTTGTAATAAGTATCACAAAATGGAAATAAATCTTGACTAACTTGAAAAAAAGAAAAAATCTGTAAAATTGTTGAAATGTGAATTTTTCAATCGTTAATTATAGATGACAGAGAACAAAGAGCAAATACTGTACAAAATCCAATCATGTGGGCATTCTCCGAGAGAAAAATTAAAGTTACATGATTCCTAGTTAAAGGACTAGTTGTAGAACTAACAATAAAGGGCTCCTGGGTGGCTCAGTTGGTTGATCGACTGCCTTCAGCTCAGGTCATGATCCTGGAGACCCGGGATCGAGTCCCACATCAGGATCTCTGCTCACTGGGGAACCTCCTTCTCCCTCTGACCCCTCCCCTCTCATGCTCTCTTTCTCTCATTCTCTCTCTCTCTCAAATAAATAAATAAAAATTAAGAAAATCTTTTAAACATAAAAAATAAAAGAATTAACGATAAAAAAATGCGTGATGGTTTCTTCTGTGACACCATAGGCCACCCAGAGACCCAGGCAACAAATTCTACAGTAGTTGGGATGACCCTGAGTTCCATATTACTCACATATATATCTCTGTCAACTGCTGCTTCTAGTCTCATTACCAGGGAAAGATGTAATTTGAGGAATGGGGGCAGGTAGGCAAGGAGAAGAGAAAGCTCAGGGAGGCTCTAGGAACCAAGGAATATAGGAAGAGAAAAGATGTCTATTGTGGCTTGAGTGGTCTTTATCCATTTTGTTGGTTCACCACTTGGACACTCTAGAGCCAGAGAAAGAGATGACAGGGGAAGCCCCGAAGTGCCATACAGGACTTCTACCCATGGGCAGTTGGCCAGACCTAGTCACACACCCTAACTTGACTGCAAGGGACACTGGGAAGTGCAGGAAGTCATGAATAGTTGGTGAGTCCCAACCATTTGCCTCAAGCACCTACCTGTCCTACTGTACCTGTCCTTTGACTTCCTTTGGATCTCCTTAATCTAGTTTTTTGTGAACTCACAGAGTTAAGTCTGCAGTCTCCCAGCAAATTCCCAACTCCACAAAACAAATCAACCGTTAGAACAGGACATGGAAGGAATTTCAGGCACTGACAGTATTCTCACTGCATCAGGCCTGAGCTACAACATGGAGCAAACAGAGAGCTTCCTGGCAGTATCTATGCATCATTTACATTATGTCTGGATCGAGTAACATGGAAATTGAGAGAAGATGGTTCCAACAGATGCTCAGTTCTCAACTGACTTTTCCATGTCTAAGAAATATGTATCATTTTCGCTGGGAGAGAAGACTGGGGAAGAGGTGCCAGGTACACCTTGATGGAAAGAAGGACGAATTTCCTAGGGGGTGTGTGCTGGAAGGCATGGGTGGAAGAGAAGATAACCACATACTGGATGTTCTGTGTGAGTCTTGTTCATGGAATACCACGGAGGGTTTGTGTGGCTGCACAGGGCATGTCCCCTATGATGCCAACCCATCATTTCCAACATGAGCAGAGAGAATGCTACTGTTACGGTAAATGGGGCTATACTGAAAGAGCAGAGAGGGGGCAGAAAAGAAGGATATAGGGTTCTCTGCCTCCCCTGTGGACCAATAAATATGGAGGCCATGGCAGTGGTAAGTAACCTAGAGAGAAGACACAGGCTTCACAGAGAAGGGCTGAGGCAGACTATAACCACATAACCACCAAATACTGAACATAAATGTATCTATATGTCTTAGCCTTCGGATATGTCATGAGGTCACATGTATGGTTATGTTCCCAAAACACTGCTTTGTGCACTTAGTAGCAGAAATTCCAGGGCCTTCTGTCCAGGGTTCTTTGGCCCCAGGTATCTTTGTGTGGTATTAACAACATGAATCAGAAATTTACTGCTGAGGCCAACAGACACATGAAAAAGTGCTCAACATCACTTGGCATCAGGGAAATACAAATCAAAACCACAGTGAGATACCACCTCACACCAGTCAGAATGCCTAAAATCAACAAGTCAGGAAACAACAGATGTTGGCGAGGATGCGGAGAAAGGGGAACCCTCCTACACTGTTGGTGGGAATGCAAGCTGGTGCAGCCACTCTGGAAAAGTATGGAGTTTCCTCAAAAAGTTGAAAAAAAAAAAAAGCCGCACACGCCATGGGAGCCGTGACTGACAATGAAGTCATAAGGAAGCATCTGCTAATTGATGGAGACGGCGCTGGAGATGATCAGAGTATCAATCTGCTCGTGAAAAGTTTCATTAAGTGGTGCAACTCCGGGTCCCAGGAAGAGGGATACAGCCAGTACCAACGTATGCTGAGCACACTGTCCCAGTGTGAATTTTCAATGGGCAAAACTTTGCTGGTATATGATATGAATCTCAGAGAAATGGAAAATTATGAAAAAATTTACAAAGAAATAGAATGTAGCATTGCTGGAGCACATGAAAAAATTGCTGAGTGCAAAAAGCAAATTCTTCAAGCAAAGTGAATACGAAAAAATCGCCAAGAATATGACGCTTTGGCGAAAGTGATCCAGCACCATCCAGACCGGCATGAGACATTAAAGGAACTGGAGTCTCTGGGAAAGGAACCAGAGCATCTTTCACATATTAAAGAAAGTGTTGAAGATAAGCTGGAATTGAGGCGGAAACAGTTTCACGTTCTACTTAGGACCATCCATGAACTTCAGCAAATGCTAGAAAATGATGAAAAGCTCTCAGAGGTAGAAGAAGCTCAAGAAAGCACCATGGAAACAGATCCTAAGCCATAGACAAGCTAATGGTTCTCCCTTCTCAAGAATGCGGAAGTAACAGCATGCTCCTAGTGCATTTAGAATTTGTTTTGAGATATTTAAAGTTTTGGCGGTAACCTAATTTGCTTTTAAAAATTAATGCACAGTTCATTCCTATTTCTTTACACAAAGGAGAAAAACTTCAGTATAGATTTGTATTGAAATGTCTTTTTTATTCTTAAAAGGTAGGAAGCAATATCCAAAATGTTTAATAAAATGTTTTCAAGCCAAAAAAAAAAAAAAGTTGAAAATAGAGCTACCCTACAACCCAGACATCATGTGACTGGGTATTTACCCTAAAGATACAAATGTAGTGACCCAAAGGGGCACATGCACCCGAATGTTTATAGCAGCAATGTCCACAATAGCCAAACTATGGAAAGAACCTAAATGTCCATCAACAGATGAATGGATAAAAAAGATATATATATATACACACACACATATATATATGTATATATGTGTGTTTGTATACACACACACACACACACACACACACACAATGGAATACTATGCAGCCATCAAAAACCCGAAATTTTGCTGTTTGCAATGACATGGATGGAACTGGAGGGTATTTTGCTAAGAGAAATAAGTCAATCAGAGAAAGACAATTATCATATGATCTCCCTGATATGAGGAATTTGAGAGGCAGGGTGGGGGGTCATGGGTGGTAGGGAGGGAAAAAATGAAACAAGATAGAATCAGGAGACAAACCATAAGAGACACTTAATCTCAGGAAACAAACTGAGGGTTGCTGGGGTGGGGGAGGGATAGGGTGGCTGGGTTTTAGACATTGGGGAAGGTATGTGCTATGGTGAGCACTATGAATTGTGTAAGACTGATGATTCACAGACCTGTACCGCTGAAGCAAATAATACATTATATGTTAATACAAAAAAAAAAGAAAAAAGTAATTTACTGCTGCTGCTGACACCACAGCTCCTGGAATAGATTCAGGACTCAGTCCCTTAAGACTAGTGGGGGCCAAGGGTAGGATGTAGAAGACAAACGGTACATTCTTGAATGGCCTAACTTTTTCAGCTCATACATACTTGACACATGCTAGGCATGGAATAATTATCAGCTGATTGTGGTAAGGTGGGTTCTCCAGGGGCTGATGCTGAGATGATGTTTTGGGCGTAAGATAGCTATTAGGAATAAACTGCTGTGATGCAGGGAAGGACTGGCAGCGGGAGAAGTCAAACCATGACACAGGCCAACCCAAAGGAGAGCTCTGGAGCTGACCCAAGACAAATGTCTAGGACTTCGTACACCCCTGAAATAAATGGCTAGCCCAATGTTCAGTCACATGACGCAGACTGCCCTAGGGTGGGCGTGACCTCAGGCAAAGCAGCTCTGGAACTGAGGCAGAGCCTGAAGAAGCTGATGGCTGGAGGCTGTCCGTGGATTGCACTTCCTATTAGCAAATCATGCATTGTAGAGGGATCTCTCCATGATGTATATCGGTGTCTATTATGCTGATGGGTTAGTCCAAACCAGGCAGGAGGGGAAAGAGTTGAGAAGATGAACAGATGTGAATAGGACAAGGAGTGAGGAAATTGGAGCCACCTGGAGTGTGAGGTCCACTCACACTCTTGGTCTCAAGCCTGGGAAGACAATGGAGTCAGAGGTCACTTGTTCCCACCCAGACTCTGCCGTAAAGACCAGCTCCATGGAGCCTCCAACAGCCTGACAGGTCTCGCTTCTTGCAATGTGAACCCCTTGGCCTGGGCCTCAAATCCCTCAAAGTTGATGAGGCATGGGACCACTCCTTGCCCACATTTCTAATAAGCCAGAATGGGGAGAGGTGGTCAAGGTCTTATTTGACAACCCAAATATAAATTCTTCTGCCCTTCTCTCAGGAAACATGTTGGCTCTCCTACCTCCCCATCTTAGCTCTTTCCCCTACACCTTTGATTGTATCCTCTAATAAAGCCATAGCACCTAAGCTTCTGCCTCGGGCTCTGCTCTTTGAAGAACCCAGGCTAAGATTATTTGTTTCTTAGGTTAGGACAATATGTGTCCAGACATCCAAACAGCCAGTCATGTGCTAATGCTATGGCTAGTCCAAGACCTCGAGACTGTTGCTGTACATAAAGAAACCCCCACCCATTAGGGGAACAGCTACATTCTGATCTTGCCCCTTCCCTACTCTCCCTTGTAATCAGAGGTTTAATGTCTACAAATCTGCGCTAAGCCCTTGCCTTTCACTAGAACCAAACAATTAAAAACTCAGGGAAGAACTTACATCATTTTCTTCCCAACTCAGAATACTGTAACTATTAAGCAAGCGTGAGTTTCTTCTTTGAAGATGGGGAACTCAAGAATATAGAGTTCAAGAAATGTTTCCATGTCCCCAACCTTCATCTGGTCTCTGGCGTCCGAGAGAGAAGTATTGCTCCCTTTGTTCAAACAGACATCTGACCTCGACACACCTCCAAGAGCACTTTCAGATGTGCCTTCATGGGGAATTCCTTGGGACTTTGGTGGAACTGGGCCAAATGAAAACTGAAGTCTATTGTACCAAACAGTTCAGTTTACAATAGATTACTCCCAGACTGATGTGATGCACCAAACGGAGCCTCTTGGCAACGGGGCTTATTTTCAAGCATCACTCATAGTTCAGCAGTCAATGGGCACCTACATATATGATAATGTAGATGAATCACCTGCTAGAGATTAAGTGTGTCTTTTTCTCCCTCTTTAACTTTAAGACCCTGGAAGCCTCTCCATCTGAAGGAAGAAGTGCTGGAGTAGCTGACCTTGGAATTGGGCTAGGGTTCTGTTAACCTAAAATTGTCAGGAGGCAAAAATGAAGCAAAAGCGTTTGTTTGAGATCAAAGAATTGCAATTCAGGGTCCACAGATTTGAGCAACAACCCAGAGAGTGTCCCCTGAGGGAGCAAAAGTCAGGTGTTTTTAAAGATAAATAAAGGAATGCCTGTATAGTTGTTTACAAAGAATTCTGATTGGTGTCAGGAGAAGAAAACTCATCGTGGCTGAACAGAAGTGGTTGCTAAGGCTCTCACTACACAAAAGTCTGCTTCTGCAGCAAGTTGCAGGTGTTCTTGCAGAGTCCTTGGGGTGTTTGTGGTTTGGCCCAGTTCGAAAGTTCACGGTTACACCCAGTGAGAGCGTATGGAAGGCCCACATCCTTAGCAGCCTCCTGGCTCCGTTTTAAACCCCCTGGCATAAGCGACTCCATTTTATTTCACCTTTTCATGGTCTCAGTGTTGGAAGAGACAGTAGGATCAGCCTTTGGGTGTCCAATGTTCTTACACTACAGAATGCCCCCAGCCCACCCCCGGATACCATGAGCCCTTGAGGCACCAGGACAGCTGGGGTTGGTCAGAACCTGTGGCTACGTTCAGCCAGGAGGAGGACAACCTCCAGCTACGGAAGCCATAAGCTCTGTTATCTCCTTGTTTCCTTCTGCTTTTCCCTCCAACCTCCAACAGGACAGAAACAAAAGCTTCGCCACAGAAAGCAGCATGAGGCTCAGTGGAAGTAACACAAGATCAAGAAAGCTTGTCAAAACCTCAGGCTGTCTTTGCACTGAGCCCGAGACAGCTGTCCAGATGTTCGCACTCAGATGTCTCCTGACTTGAGGCTCCACACGCTCTCTCCTCCTGTGGCCACAGCTCCTTTCAGGATTCTGTGAACAGGGAACTTATTTCAAAAGGACTTTTTTTTTTTAAATCCCAACAGGCAGGAGAAATAAAACAAGAGGAGGACCAGTGTCACTGGAATTGAACACTGGGTATTCGGAGCAAGAGATCCTGGTTGAGACAGAGGCCATTTGAATCCAGGCTGTCCTTGCGAAGGGGAGACATCTGTGGGCGCCCCAGTAAGGCCCAAACCTCTCAGACTGTGGAGTTGTCAGCTCTGAGAATGAGGGTGTTTGCCTCTATCAGAGATTTTCAAACTTGTTTGTTGTACAGCACAGCACTCTTTATTCAAAACAGATTTTTAAAAAAAGAAGAAGTAGAAGGAAGGAAACTGCAGTTGTTGACCTTGGAAAGGAGACAACTGAAAACTGATGGCCTAAAGGATTGCTGATGGCCCAGACTGAAAATGCCCAAGGGTACACCTCTCTTCTGCCCTACACCCGCCCCTCCCCCCGACAGATGCTATTTTGTCCACCATGCAGCATAGAGCCAACCCCAGTGATTGTTAAACTTGCAAAGTGAAGTCAAACATAGGATCTGTTGTGGCAGAAAAAAAAGAAAGATGAAAAGTGATCTGTGCCATGCTTTGTGACAGCTGGTTGTAAATGTGGCCACGAAGGGAAAACCCATGATAAACAGGAGGAGAAAAATGTGTTGAGGAATTTTGTACCAGCGTGTGTCTATCCCGAATTTGCATAGGAGGAAATGAGAACCCTATATACGGCTCCACAGTTGAGGTCCTCAATTTGCTCAAGGTTTGGAGAGTTACCAAGGATTCCTCTAGTCTGCAAGATGGGTCTTCAGTCCCTTGCTGGTCTTCCTTTTGCCATTAAAGACATCGTCATTCCACCTCGACTCATCCCAACAGATGACGGATTCGGAAACCCCCATGGCTGGACATCAGAGGTCTCTGGCCTCTCAGAATCTCCTTCAGCATGCTGTCAGTACCTTCCAAGGGTCTAGTTTTCCTTAGATGCTGGAGAGGGGGACTAGGTAGATCTATCTGGTGTCCCTGATTCACCAGCTGGTAAAATATGAAGGTGAGTCCTAAGCACGCAGCTGGCTCAGAACCACTAACATACAAATCTATAGCGCTCCTGCTATTACCCAAATGTGGAACAAAAATGTTCTACATGTATACCTCTTGGGAATCGATCAAGCTATCAGCACCAAATGAACTTTGTGGGAGCAAGGTAACATTCAAAATATTTACTGAGTGCTCTGTCACATGAATGGACAAATCAGCATGGATGAGGGGCTGGAGTGAACCCTGGAGACCTCCTGTTTGGCCAAGTTGGTCAATGATGTTACGGGTAGGATTGTATGTCCCTCCCTCCAATTCATATGTTGAAATCCTAACTCCTAGTAACTCCTAGTGCCTAACTCCTAGTACCAGATAAGTGAACTTATCTGGAAGAGGACCGCCACCGGGGGTGTACTTAAGACGGGATCATACTGGAGTAGGGTGGGCCCCCCCATTCAAATGACTGTTGTGCTTATAAAAAGGGGGCATTTGGACCCAGACCTCACATAGGAAGAACACCATGTGAACATGAAGGCAGAGATCAGGGTGACAATCTCTGATCAGGTGATGAGCCAATGAACACCAAAGATTATTAACAAACGACCAGGAGCTAGGGGAGAGGCCTGGAATCGATCCTTCCCAAAAAGCACCTTCAGAGGGAACACCTGGATCTTGGACATCTAGCCTCAGAATTGCAAGACAATCCATTTCTGTTATATAAGCCACCTGGTGTGTGGTACCTCGTTACAGCAGTCCTCGAAAACTAGAACGGATGGTGAGGAGGTCTGGGAGTCTCAGAGATGGAGCACAGATGGCAGAGGGAGAACATTCGGTGGCTCGGGACAGTGCCTACTGACCACCAGGTATGAAAGCATTTCAGTATTTTCCCAGATGGTTTGACAATACCATTGCACACGAGCTGATCGTCAGGCCTGATTGGAAGATCGTGGGGCACTCACATTGTCTCACTTCCTGGGATGTCCAAGAAGGGGAGAGAGAAACATCTTTTCTGAAGAGTGAAGGAATGTGCCTGCTTTAATAGGGGGGTTAGAGAAGGTTTTTACTTAGGGTGATTTTAGCTTTGTGAGTAATCAGCCCCATTTTGTATTGTGAACCTACTACCAGCTGCTCAGGCAGGCTGGGTGCTGACAGAGGGTGCAGAAGCCCAAGACTCAGCCTCTGATTTCCTGCAACTTGTGGTCTACTTGTAAAGATGAGATTATGTCATTTGCAAGAGAAGTTTTTATAATCCGATGGAAACTTAAGTGCAAAATGATTCATGTTGAGTTGTTACTTTAAGAACCAGCTCGGGTGATTAACCTTGGATTAAAGATTCCTATCAGTCCTAGTTCATGGACAGCCGTGAAACGCTCAGGCTGACAATTCACATCTTCTGTTCCTCCTTCCCCTACTTGACTTTGCAAGTTGCTCAGAATATTTGGATGTGAGCATCTCTCACATTGTGGGCTGTTTCTAAAAGAACTGGAACAGGGGCACCTGGGTGGCTCAGTCAGTTAAGCATCCGCCTTTGGTTCAGATCATGATTCTGGGGTCCTGAGACAGAGCCCCACATCACACTCAGCAGGTCTCAGCTTGTCTCCCTCTCTCAGCCCCTTCCCCTGCCTGTGCTCTTTCTTCCTCCCTCTCAAATAAATAAATAAAATCTTTTTTAAAAATTAAACAACTGGAACACTGGAACAAATCCCTATGCTTTCCACTTGGGATGTCAATGTTCTTCTCACAATTTTTTTTTTTATGTCTCAACCTGGACATTTCAATTCAGTTTACACTTCAACTTCATTTTCTGTGAGCGCTTCCTGGTTGTGAAATGTTAGGGTGGTTAGTTTGTGTTCCATTAACTTCCACTCAATCCTGTCAAGGTTTCTCATGTGCTGAGGGCGTGTGGATGGGGGCCAGACCCATAAATGTTGGCTGTGCACTGACCCTTTCTATCAAACGCTGATGGGGTGTTCTCCCTGTGGCCATGAAAGCAGGTCTGATGGACAGGAAGGGGAGGGAGTAGGCAAGGCTAAACCATAGCCAGCAGCAGGTCTTCCCAGAGGTAGTGGGATTACCAAGGTACATATGGGGACACAGGGCATGCCAGGAACATGGTGCACTTTTTAGCCCCATTCACACCAGGACTCAACATTACCTCCTCTGTGTGCGACTGTGCATAACCTGGGAGGACGGGGACACGTTCCCATCTCTCCAAGTGAACACTTGACTTGCTGTAATCAGATGTTCATGGGCTCTGGGCCTGGCACTCAGGAAAGCAAAGACTGATAGAGAGAAATAAGAAGGATGATGAAAGCACTGGGAAATGGGAGTGATCATGGTTTCTGTTGCTTGTAGCTAGATTCTGATGATTTCTGGAAACGGTTACAACCTGTTTTGACTGGGTCCTGTGGAGCATCAGTTTCCAGTATAAAGGACATTTTCTTCAAGGTCATATATTACTTTACAGTGGAGCTGGTGTCCGTTTGGACAATGCCCAGAGTGTCTTGCACAAAGCCTTCCACACATTAGACATTCTACGGATGTGGATCTGCTAAACTTAGATGAATTCCTAAAGGTCGTGTGTGTGAATTCCATTTTTATAAGTTGGATCACACTTTCAAAGCATCTGGGGAGCACATTTAAAGGAATAACGGCCCTGGCTTGTTTTGTCAAATTAGTATCCACTTCCTGATGTAGTTGTTTTATAAGCAGAACTGGGTTTGTACGGGTTCCTAAAAACTAAGTGCAAGGAACCTCTGTTCCCCATCGGCAGCCTGATGGAGTAGGACTCGGGGATTTTGGAAATTCCTTCCTGTGCTAAAATTTTACAGTTTTAGAATCTACTTCCAGTTAACCTAGAGTTTTAGAAATTGAGAGATCTGGCCACCTTTTCTGTTTTGAGAGATAGGGAGAAAAAAGTGGAGGGATGCTTCTTAAGTCCTGCCACGTTTCCATTCCTAAGCAAGCCCACACTGCAGTTTCATCCACCTCAAATGCAAGGAAGCCACGCCCACCTCTCCCACAAGGCGGAGCTCTACTCTTCGTTAGATCCATGGCTTGCTTTTTCATCTGCTTTCTTTGCTGCAGAGAACCAAGTTCTGCTGCTGGATCGTGGCGGGAACAACAGAATATTCCTCCTCCCTGCAGCTGTAAAAGATGTTACGTATCTTAACAGCAAAATCACACAGTTAATCAAGATCTTGGGTGTGGGGAGAGAACACAAAATGCAGGAACAAAAAAAAAAACAAGAAAAAATTAAGAACGTGATTTTTTTTTTCTTAAGATTTTATTCATTTATTTGAGAGAGAGAGAGAGCAGGAGCGGGAACAGAGGGAGAGTTAGAAGCAGGCTCCACACTCCGCTGAGTGTGGAGCCTAATGTGGGACTTGATGCCAGGACCCTGGGATCATGACCTAAGCCGAAGGCAGACACTTAACCGATGGAGTGACCCAGGTGCCCTTATCCTGCAAATCCTTAGGAAATGAAACAGTGTGTCGGTCCCTATCATACCTAGAAAATTATCAAGATAGGAAGTTCGTGATGACTGGCACTTGTGTCTCCAACTGCCTCACTGAAAAACCTAGTGACCTCAGTGTTCTGAAATACTGAAATAACACGATTATTACAAATAATTCAAGCAGCTCAGAAAGTCACCATAAATTCCACTTGTCAGGTACAGTATTCTGTACGTGGTGGACAGCACTACAAGCATCTCTGTATGTGTATCCCGAGACAAGAATTGCACGAAGGACAAATGGACGTACAGGTGGATGGAAAGAAAATCATACTATACGTGCTTTTGGATTTTCAAAATGTGTTTTTAAATATTTTTAAACTTTAGAGAGGTACCTGGGTGGCTCAGTCGTTAAGCGTCTGCTTTCCACTCAGGTCATGATCCTGGGGTCCTGGGATCGAGCCCCACATCTGGCTCCCTGCTTAGAGGGGAGTCTGCTTCTCCCTCTCCCTCTGCCTGCTACTCCCCCTGCTTGTGCGCGCTCTCTCTCCCTGTCAAATAAATAGATAGATAGATAGATAGATAGATAGATAGATAGATAGATAGATAAATAAATACTTTAAAATTTTAGAATAGTGTTAGATGTACAGGGAAGTTGCAAGGGTAGTAACGAGGGTTCCCTTATAGCCAGCGTCCAGCTGTCCCCACTGTCAATATCTTCTGTTGAGTATGACACGTTTCCCAAAACTAACTTTTATTACTAACTACAGCCCACACTTCATTCGAATTTCCGCAGTTTTTACCTGATGTCCTCTTCTGCCCCAGGGTTGCATCCAGCATACATTATGTTAAAACATCCTTTCTCCTTAGGCTCCTCTGGACTGTGATGGTTTCTCAGAGTTTGCTTGTTTTTGATGACCTTGTGGTTTTGAAGAGTGTGGGTCAGGACACTTTCTAGACTGGCCCTCGGTTTGGGTTTGTCTGATGTTTTTCTTGTGATTGGGTTCTGGGTTCTTGAGAGGAAGCCCGCAAAGTTAAGGGACCTTTCCCCGCACAGCATATCCAACTGCAGCCAACTGACTCCCCACCGAGGATGTGGAGCTTGATTGCGTAGCGGGAACAGGGTTTGTTGGGATTCTCCACCCTAGGCCCCTCTCTACGCTTGCACTCTGGATGGAGGTGGCTACACACAGCCTGTGGTTAAGGGGTAGGAGGTTTTGAGAGTATTAAGAGAACAGGACTTACGTTAATTATGTGAATTTCTTTGGTAACGGAGATTTCTCTCTTCTTATTCGTTTATTTACCCACTCATTTGGGCTGGGGGCACACTCAGAGATATTTATTTTATACTTTGGGGTTATAATCCAAAACTGTTATTTTGTTGCTCAAGTTGTTTCAGGTTTGACCACTGGGGAGTTCTTTCAGTTGGCTCTTAGTCTCCTTGACCCACACCCACCATCTTGTTTTTTGAGCACTTGTTTATTTCCTGGCCCCACAAGATGTTCCTGGCTCATCTTGTGTATTCATGGCCCCACCCTTGGACCAGCCATTTCTCCAAGGGCCCTGTTTTCCTTTATTGAAGACGTTGTTTAGAGTCCAAGGTCTGGGTGCCAGGTGTGCTCACTGCCACCAGCGTGTGGCACTTCTTTCCTTCCGCTTCTTCTGGACCCTCTTGGCTGATAAAGAAGTATGTGGGTACACCAACCAGTGTAGACACACGCCTATAAATAGTCCTGTGTACATCCATTTGTATGAAGCTAAACATTCATACTAATGTCTTAATTCTAATCCATTGCTGCACGTTTTATAGATATTGCAACCGTGGAGAGATATAAAGCCAACCTAATTTTCCCCTCTCTACATAAGTCACTTTTCCTAACAATTTTGCTTATCTTTGAAATTCAGTAAATTCACTGGGCCGTATATTGGAGTTCACATTTTCACTGGACCCTGACTCCATGAGGAGGACAGATGTGCTCAGAGGACAAGCCTAGGGAGCCACCTTCTCTACAGAGGCTAAGCCTTATGGTGATGACTGCAACGGGTTCTCGACTTCAGCCTCTCCTCCTGCCCAGCTGTGGAGAAACGTTAGGGCAAGGAACTCCAAGTAAGGAGTGTAATTCTTTCCAAGTCGCTTAATTTTGAACCTGATGTTTAAATTTGTACAGGGTAGAAGTCACCGTCTGTGATGTCAGGTCCAGCCTTTGAGAAATGTACGGAGGTATGTGTCCACCACCACAGTCATCAAACAGAACTGTTCACTCGCCCCCCAGATGCTGTCCCATTGCTCTGCACTGCCAACCGCCCCCCAACCTTCTTCAACCACTGCCCTAGTCTTCATCCCTATAGCTCTGTCTTCTCCAAAATGTCAAGAGGACTCACACAGTATGCAGCCTTTTGGGCCTGGCTTATGTCACTTAGCCAAAGTACACCTGAGATGCTTCTGTGTTACTGCACAAAATCACTTTTACTCTTAGCACCCAGGTACTACATCAGGATAGTTTTGATTTTTGCACTCATGATTCCCTTGAATGCCTTGCTTAGTTTCCTGTGGCTATGATAACAAGTTACCAGAATCTTAGGCACTGAAGACAACACCGATTTAGGAACTCACAGTTTCCAAGGGTCTGGAGTCCAGGCACATCTTGCTTAAATCTCCCGTTCAGAGTCTCCCAAGGCCGCAATTGACATCTCATCTGTTATCTCCCCTGAGGCTTACTATCCTCTTGTAAGCTCATGGGTTGTTGGCAGAACTCGGGTCCTTGCAGCTAGCTTTAGGACTGAGGTCCTTGCTCTGTTAACACTGACTTCAGGGCACTGAAACTGATTTCGGATTTCTGACCTCCGGAACTGTAAGAGAATAAAGTGGTGTGTTTTAAGTCACTAAGTTTGTGGTCATTTGTGATAACAGCAATGAAAAATGAACACATTAAAAAAAGGAATACATTGACATAAACGTTCATAGGCTATGTTAAAATAGAGTAGGGATTCTCAAACTCTTTTAATTTGCCAACTCTTGGTAAGAAAAACATTTTACGGGCGCCTGGGTGGCTCAGTGGGTTAAAGCCGCTGCCTTCGGCTCAGGTCATGATCCCAGGGTCCTGGGATCGAGGCCCGCATCGGGCTCTCTGCTCAGCAGGGAGCCTGCTTCCTCCTCTCTCCTCTCTCTCTGCCTGCCTCTCTGCCTACTTGTAATCTCTCTCTCTGTGTCAAATGAATAAATAAAATCTTTAAAAAAAAAAAAAAAAAGAAAAACATTTTACATCAATATCCAGTATGAACATGCACACACAGTTGTACGCACAGGAATACATAATTGAAAGTTTGGCAAGTCAATTTAGTTTATAAAGTATACAGTGATATTTTTAATAATGTTTTATTCTATTCCATTCTTTCTTAAAAAAAAATTCTGGTTAGGACCCACTGGTTGGTTTCATATAGTCTCCTAACGAGTATCTTGCAAAACAGTAGAGCTCAGGAAAGAGTCTAGGCCCAAAGGTGGATTGATGGGGATCCAATTGAGATGGGATTTAAATGTCAAACTCTTTTTTTTTTTTAAGATTATATCTATTTTTTCTAAAGAGATTGAGGGAGAAGGAGCATGAACAGGGGAGGGGCAGAGGGGGAGGTAGTCTCCCTGCTGGGCAGGGAGCCTGACACGGGGCTGCATCCCAGGACCCCGGGGATCATGACCTGAGTCAAAGGCAGACGCTTAACCGACTGAGCCACCCAAGCATCCCTACAGACTTATTTCTTTATTTGAGAGACAGACAAAGAGAGAGAACGTGCAGGAGTGGGGTAGGTGGGGAGGGTGCGGAGAGAAACCTAAGCAGACTCCATGCTGAGTGCAGAACCCTATGCGGGGCTCAATCCCACAACCCAAGGCAAACCAAGACTCATGTTCAACAGACTGCACCACCCAGGTGCTCCTAAACGTCAAACTCTTGACCGTATATGACAAATGCTTCTTAGTTGCTAATAGTTGTGGCACTGCCACCTGGGGCCTAAACAAATAACAGTGCAAAATTTTTCTCCGAAACTGAATTCTCTACTTCACTGGTTCTCAACTGAGGGTGATTTTGCAGGCCAGGGGATGTTAGGCAATATCTGGAAACATTTTTGCGATCATAACTGGGACACAGGCTGCTGCTGGGACCGAATGTGTAGAGGCCAGAGGGACACCCCACGACGCAAAGGACAATCCTTACAACACTGTATTTGTCAAGCCCCAAATGTCAACAGTGCCAGGGTAGACCAACCAAGCTCTAGCTGCATCTTCTCTTCGTCGGTGTATCCAGACTGGGTGGGTCTCTAGGGCTTCCTGGGGCTTGTCCTCCCTTACTATGTCCTGTGGTCCAGAATTAGGCTTTTCCTACCTCATGTAGAACAGTCACAGGCTCTTGTGAGTTCGGTTTGTGTTGGAGTCCATTCCGGCTGCTGGAACAAATACCACAGGCTGGGTGGCTTTCAAACAACAGAAGTTCCTTTCTCACAGTTCTGGTGGCTGGAAGTCCAAGGTCAGGGTGCTGGCCCGCGCAGGCTCGTGGGGGCCCTCTTCTGGGCTGCAGACTTCTTGCAGCTTCCCATGGAGGAAGAGCCTGGCAAGCTCTCCGGGGTCTCTTATCTAAAAGCCCTAATCCCATTCTTGAGGGCTGGACCCTCTCGGCTCCTCATGACATCACCATGGCCGGGGGCGGGGGGGGGGGGGGGGGTTCAAACTGNGCTGGACCCTCTCGGCTCCTCATGACATCACCATGGCCGGGGGCGGGGGGGGGTGTTAGGTTTCAACCTGTGACCTTGGGGGAGGACACAAACGTTTAGAGCGGGGCAGTTCCTGATGAGCGACTGATGCGTTTTTCAAAGTCTGTTAATGAATCTGAGAGCGGTGACTGGTGGAAGCCTGCAAGAGGTCTTCTCCGCACACAGTGGCTTTCTTTCAGGCTGCTGCTTCCAGGGAACTAACTCACCAGACGGGCAGATTGTTCCAAATTTCCAAAATCTCCTCTACTCATCTAAAACCTACCACTTTGGGTGATCAGATTTTACTACCGTTTTGAAAACTGAAATGATGTTGGTTTCCACATTATAAAGCGGCTTCGGAGCTTTCTGCAGAGTACAAGTAATCTTACTGGTGTCCCTGATCCTATATGTTCCCTCGTAGGGCACTAGAAAGCTGCTTAAGGGTAGAAGGAATAGTCCGTAACCATCTTCTGCTGTTTCTACAAATAACTGGTATAAAATAAACCATATATTTAGGAAATGACATCTAATTAAAGCCAACACAGGACAACTTTCTGAGGGAGGCCCAGGCCACATTCACAGACCCAGCAGGGGTATGGGTAGGCGGTGGTTCCCTTAGTGTCCAAGGGTGGAGTGTGAAAATAATCTATTTTAGCCTCCATATTTGGTGGTTGTGTGTGGGGGTTGTCTTTGGAAAAGAAAAGTCACATGTATTGTTAATTCCAGAATGAATGGTTTTGTGGTTTAGGTATTATTATCTCTTCTAGTTTCACAGGAACATGAAAGCACCTATAAATAAACTCCAGGAAGTGGAAGATACATTACAAAGTATCTTTGTAGGTTTTCAACATAATAATTAGGATTCCTGCCTTCTGAAACTAAGGCAGGTTTACAGTGGAAAGCACTCTGATCTTAATTTCTGTGTTGCAATGTGTAGCCCTTCCCCAGGCCCAGGAGGAGGGGGCAGTGTTGGCTGGAGTAGTGGTGAGAAGAAGAGGTCTTAGCAAAACCAAAACTCAGGAGCTTGAAGAGTGAAGGAGGGTTGCCTGAGAGGGTTCCAGAAGGGCAATGTTCCAAGCAGAGCAAACCCCAGTGAAAAACATTCTTTACTAACCAGTCAGGCTCCTTCCGTATTTGTATGTAGTTCCCTCTGGAGCAAAGTCACATAAATTTAAAAAAAAAAAAAAAAGGTGATGATTTCATTTAATGCTGACCTTGGGTCTGGCACGGTGTTAGGCACGTCTCTTAGATTAGTTCAGGTAGTCATCACAGTAATTCAGTGAGGTTAGTACCATTGGTATTCCCACTCACACACGAGGAGTATTTGGATTAACAAGGGACCACTTGGGGATTAGAAATAGGATGATTTGACTCTAGAAGCCACGCAGTTAATCATTCTGGAACATGCAGTGCATGATTCTTTTGACCACTGCCCAAAGTTTATATAATGGGCTCCAAGGGAAGGCAATGGCTGGTTGCAATAATGGGTGGTTGAAATGGGAGGGGTCTGTGAGTTTCTTTTTCCTTTTTCTGGTCCTATCCATTTTTTTAAAAAATTGAAATATATTTGACCTATGCCATTGTGCAAATTTACGGTGTACTTGTTGACTTCATGCGTTTACATAATGCAATATGATTGCCATGGTTGTTAGCACCTCTGTCTCATGGCATAGCATTTGTTTTCTGTGGTGGGAATCACTAAAATCTTGTCTCTTAGCAAGTTCGATCTTTGTAATACAACCTTGTTCTCTATAATCATTATACCGTACATGAGATCTCTAGGACTTTTTTTCTCTCCACCACCCAAGGGTCCTTCTTCTTTTTGATTTATTTAATTTTTAACTTTAAGTGGACACAATGTTGCATTAGTTTTGGGTACACAACAGTGATTCAACTTCTCTATACGTTAAGCTGTGCTCACCCCAAGTGTAGCCTCCATTTGTCACCATGCACTGCCATTAGAAGATCATTGACTCTGGGGCGCCTGGGTGGCTCAGTGGGTTAAAGCCTCTGCCTTCGGCTCAGGTCATTATCTCAGGATCCTGGGATCG
>LNAC01000177.1:1594227-1621170 GCA_002007465.1 Ailurus styani
AAAAAAAAAGATCATTGACTCTGTTCCCTATGCTATGCCTTTTATTTCCATGACTTATTCATTCTGTTCTGGAAGCTTCTATCTCCCACTCCTCCTCACCCATTTCGTCCATTCCCCCATGCCTCTCCTCTCTGGCAACCGTCTGGTCTGCTTGATCTCTGTATTTCTAGGTCTGATTCTGTTTTGTGTTTATTCATTTGTTTGGCTTTTTAAATTCCACATATGATGAAGTCATATAATATCTTTCTTTCTCAGTCTGATTTTTTACTTAGCATAATACCCTGTATGTCCATTCATGTAGTGACATATGGCAAAAATCCCACCCTATTTTATGGCTGTGTATGCACACACACACACACACACACACACACACACACACACACACACACATACACATACAGTTGGGTTGTTCCCATATCTCAGCTATTATAAATAATGCTGCACTAAACAGAGGTGTATATATCTATACAGATTCAAGTTTCATTCCTTTGGGTAAATACACAGTAGTGGAATTACTGGATCATAGGGTATTACTATTTTTAATTTTTTGAAGAACTCCATATTGTTTTCCATGGTGGCTGCACCAGTTTACATTCCAACAGCACACGAGGGTTCCTTTTTTCCCACATCCTCACCAATACTTGTTATTTCTTGTCTCCTCTATTTTAGCCATTCTGACAAGCATGAGGTAATATTTCACTGTAGTTTGGATTGGCATTTCCCTAATGATGGGTGATGTTGAGCATCTTTTCATGTGTATGTTGGCCATCTGTATATGTCTTCTTTGGAAAAATGTCTATTTGCATCCACTGCACATTTTTTAATTGGATTGTTTGGTTTTCCTGGTGTTGAGTTGCATACATTCTCTGTATATTTTGGGTATTAACTCCTTATTGGATAGATCATTTGCAAACATCTTCTCCCATTTGGTAGGTTGCTTTCTAGTTTTGTTGATTTCCTTCACTGTGGAAAAACCACTTTTAATTTTGATGTAGTCCCAATGGTTTATTTTTGCTTTTGCTTCCTTGCCTGAGGAGACACGTCTAGAAAAATGTTGCTATAGCCAATGGCAAAGAAATTACTACCTGTGCTCTCTTCTAGGATTTGTATGGTTTCAGGTCTCACATTTAAGTCTTCAATCCATTTTGAGTTTATTTTTGTCTATGGTGTTAGAAAGTGGTCCAATTTCATTCTTTTGCAGGTAGCTGTCCAGGTTTTCCCAGCACCATTTATTGAAGCGACTGTCTTTTCCCCATCGTATATTCTTGATCCGTTTATCATAGATTAACTGACCATGGGTTTATTTCTGGGCTCTATTCTGTTTCATTGATCTATGTGTCTTTTTTGTGCCAATATTATACTATTTTGGTTACTACAGCTTTATAGTATATCGTGAAATCTCAAATTGTGATTCCTCCAATTTTGTTTTTCTTCCTCGAGATTGCTTTGGCTATTTGGGTTCCATACAAATTTTAGTACTATTTGTTCTAGTCCTGTGAAAGATGCTGTTGGCACTTTGATAAGGATATCACTGAATTTATAGATTGCTTTGAGCAGTATGGACATCTTAATGACATAAATGCTTCCAATCCATGAGCATGGACTATCTTTCCATTTGTTTCAATTTCTTTCATCAATATTTTATAGTTTTCAGAATACAGGTCTTTGACTTCCTTGGTTTATTCCTAGGTATTTTATTATTTTTTGGTGCAATTTTAAATGGAATTTCTCTTTCTGCTACTTCATTATTAGTGCATGGAAATGTCACTGATTATTGGGAATTAATTTTATACAGGACTTATTTTTCTACTAGTTTCAAGTTTGTACCATTAAACATCTCTCCTATTTCCTCACGCTTCAGCCCCTTATGATCACCACTCTACTCTTTGTTTCGTAAGTTCAGCTTTTTTAGATTCCACATATAAGTAATGTCATACAGAATTCTTTCTCTGACTTATCACACTTAGCATAATGTCTTCAAGGTCCATCCATATTGTCACAAATGGCAGGATTTCCTTTTTCTCATGGCTGAACAATATTTCATTATATATATGCCTTCTTATCTATTCTTCCTTTTATGGGCACTTAGATTGTTTCCATATATTGGCTGTAGTACATAATACTGCAATAAACATGGCAGTACATATGTTTCTTAAATATCCTGTTTTCATTTCCTTTGCATATATGCCCAGGAGTGGAATTGCTAGGTCATATGACCCGTTTGTTTGTAATATTTTGAGGAACCTTCATATTGTTTTCTGTAGTGGTGGGACAGTTGTGTATTCCCACCAACAGTGCACAGGGTTCCTTTTTCTCTACCTCCTCAGCAACACTTGTTAACTTCTGTGCTCTTGATGATCGCCATTTTAACAAGTGTAAAGTGATAACACATTATGGTTTTGATTTGCATTTCCCTGATGATTAGTTACATCGAGCATCTTTTCATGTTGGCCTTTTGGATGTCTTCCTTAGAAAAATGTCTACTTAGTTCTAAAACCCCTTATTAAATCCTTTCTTTTTTCTATTCAGTTGTGAGTTCTTTATAGATTTTGAATATTAACCCCTTGTCTGACATATGGTTTGCAAATATTTTCTCTTACTCTGTAGGTTGCCTTTTTCATTTTGTTGATTGCTACTTTTGCTATGGAGAAGCTTTTAGGTTTCATGTAGTCCTACTTGTCAATTTTTGCCTTTGTTGTTTGTGCTTTCGGTATCATATCCAAAAAATAATTGCTGATAAATGTCAAGGAGTTTCAGTCCTGTGTTTTCTTCTAGGAATTTTATGGTATCAGGTCACATGTTTAAGTCTATTATCCACTTCAAGTTAATATTTTTTAAGTTTTTATGTAAATTCTAGTTAGTTGACATGTAGTGTAATATTAGTTTCAGGTGTACAGTATAGTGACTTAACGCTTCCATACAATACCAGGTGATCATCACAAGTGCACTCCTTAATTCCATCACCTATTTCACCCATCCCCCCACCAACCTATCCCCTGGTAGCCATCAGTCTGTTCGCTATATTTCAGAGTCTGTTTCTTGATTCGCTGCTCTCTTTTTCTCCCGCCTTTGCTCATTTGTTTTGTTTCTTAAATTCCACATGCGAGTGAAATCATATGGGATTGTCTTTCTCTGACTGACTTATTTCACTTACCATCATACTCTCTAGCATAATACACTCATTTCAAATGGCAAGATTTCATTCTCTTTGAGGGCTGAGTAATATTCCATTGTATACATATACCACAACTTCTTTATCCATTCATCAGTCGATGGACACTTGGGCTGTTTCCATAATTTGGCTATTGTAGCTAATGCTTCTATAAACAATGGGGTGCATGTATCCCTTTGAATTACTATTTTTTTATTCTTTGGGTAAATACCTGGTACTGCAATTGCTGCGTCATAAGGAAGTTCTATTTTTAAATTTTTGAGGTAATTCCATACTGTTTCCAGAGTCACTTCAAGTTGATTTTTGTGAGTGGTGTAAGCTACAGGTCCAATTTCATTTTTCTGCATGTGTTTATCCACTTTTCCCAGCACCATTTGTTCAAAAGACAATCTGATCCCTATTAGGTGTTCTTGGCGCCTAGTCAAATATTAGCTGACTATTAGCTGACTATACACAGGGTTTAATTCTAAGCTCTCCATGCTGTTCCATTGGTCCGCATGTCTATTTTTATGCCAGTGCCATACTGTTTTAATTACTATAGCTTTGTAGTATCATTTGAAACCTGAAAGTGTGATACCTCTGGCTTTGTTTTCTTTCTCATGATCGCTTTAGATACTTGGGGTCTTTTGTGGTTTTATACAAATTTTAGGATTTTTTTTTCTCTTTCTGCGAAAAATGCCATTGGAATTTTGCCAGGGATTGTGTTGAATCTATAGATGGCTTTGGGTGGGATAATGTCAGCGTCATGGTAACATGAGTTATTCCTTTTGCCTTTCCCCTTTTCTTTGCAAGTGGTCATTCATAATGAAACAGAAGTGCTTCTGCACATTACGCCAGAGCACAAAGATTTCTACCAACTGTGATTCAGAAAGTAGGAGCACTGAAACCTGAAGGGTATTGTGGATTTAAGGGAGTCGGTGAGTCCGCCCCAGCCTCACTTGACACAATAAGGGGGAGGAAGGGAAGCAAAAAATGGAGAGTACCAAACAGTGTAGACCATGCAATGGACACAGAAAATTTGTGGAGGTCTAGCCAGACTGACAGAGAAGCAAGCATGCCATCGGAGCAGGACAGAAATGAGTTTGGAGACAGAAGAGAAGGAGGATCTCAAGAAGTCAGTCCCATTCCCCAGGGTGACACTGCAGGGCCCTGGGATTTTGCCAGCAGCAACAACAGTGACCTCGCACACAGAGGAGATAGAAAGCAAAACAAGTATGGCTGATTGACCACCTGGCTGAGCAGGTCACAGATGGAGGAACCATTTTCTCTCCAGCAGTATGGATTTCTGAGGATGTTACATTACTGGGGAGAAGGAGAGGAGAGAAAAGGAAAAGACACTGACAAGATTAACCAAGACGTCGAAGGAGGGAGTTACCCACTGTCTGCTTCAAGATTTCAGCAGAAGGGGGCGCCTGAGTGGCTCAGTGGGTTAAAGCCTCTGCCTTCAGCTCAGGTCATGATCTCAGGATCCTGGGATCGAGGCCCACATCGGGCTCCCTGCTCGGCGGGGAGCCTGCTTCCTCCTCTCTTTCTGCCTGCCTCTCTGCCTACTTGCAATCTCTCTCTCTGTGTCAAATAAATAAATAAAATCTTAAAAAAAAAAAAGATTTCGGCGGAAGGTCTGCCCATAAAACTCTGGGAGTACTCACCACTGGAGGATCCCCCTTTCAAGCAACGGGCACCCACAAAGTCCCAGATGCTAAGTCCACACCCTTCCCCACACCACTGCCAACCACTTTTTTTCTATATCAGCTTTTTAAAATGCGTTCTCAAAGCAGCCCTAGACACAGTTCAGGTAAGGAATACCAAAAACTTGAGACATACTGCCACCTTGTGGAAAACGAAAGCTTCGACCTGCTAGTCTGTTGAATCGTGATGTCAAAGTGAACCAAAACAGGTGTGCACTATTTCAGACGCAACAGCAGAGGCACATTTCATCAAACACTAAGAAAAATCACGGTAGTATGGTATCACAAAAAGAAAATGATAATTCTCCAGCTGCCAATCCCAAAGACACAGAATACTGTGATCTGTTAAAGAATTCGAGTAGCAGTTACGAAGAGATCCAACAACTCACAAGAAAAGTCAGAAAGGCAATGAAATAAACTCGAATAAAATCAATGAGTTCTTCAGAGGAGTTCTGCACCAAAGAAATTGAAAATTGGAAAAGAACAAGACAAAAATTCTGGAGCTGAAGAATTCTATGAATCCTGGGAAGAGTGCATTAGAGCTTAAGAAATAGGGCAGATCAGATTGAAGAGAGAATTAGTGATCTGGAGGATAAGAATCTAGAAACAATTCAGTTAAGAGAGAGAACTAAGAGTTTAAAAAAGTGAAGACACCTTATGAGAGCTATCACGTATGATAATAAATACAAATATAACAGTAACTGGTTTACCAGATGGAGAAGAGAGGGAAAGGGGAGCAGAGAGTAAATTTAGAGAAATAATAGCAGAGAACTTCCCAATCCTGGGGAAGGAAATGGACATACAAGTCTAATAATCTAATAGAACACCTTATCTCAATCCAAAAAGATCTTCTCCAAGACACATTACAATGAAGCAGTCAGAAATCAATGATAAAGAATCAGAAAGGCAGCTAGAGGTAAAAAGAAAGGAACCTACAAGAAACCCACCACCACCATTAGACTGTCAGCAGATTTCTCAACAGAAATGCCACAAGCCAGGAGAGAACAGAATGACATTTTAAATGTGCTGAAAAATAAAAGTTTCCAGCCAAGAATACTTTTATGGCAAATCTATCCTTCATATAGAAAGGAGAAATAAAGGTTTTCCCAGACAAAAAACTGAGGGAGTTCAGCACAGCTAGACCAGCATTGCAAGAAATTCTCAAAGATGTTCCTCAAGCTGAAATGAAAAGATGATAATAACTTACATAAAAGTAAATGAAAAGGCACAATACTCTAGCAAAGGTGAAAAGAAACAATAGGGCAGTGTGGGTAATGGGACTTTGAGTAGTTTGAACATTTTAACTATATTAATTCTTCCAATCCATGAACACAAAATGTCTTTCCATTTGTTTGAGTCTTCTTTGATTTCTTTCAATAAAGTCCTATGGTTTTCACTGTGTAGCTCTTTCACTTCCTTAGTTGTATTGATTATTAGGTATTTTGTTGGTTTGGAGAGAATGGGATATTTTTCTTTGTTTGCTTTTCCAGACGGTTCAGTCACTACAAATCAATCCAACTAATTTCTGTATGTTGATTTTATATCCTTCAACCTTAATGAATTTGTTGATTAGTCTCCAGTAGTTTTTTGGTTGAGCCTTGGGATTTTCTCTATGTAAAATCATATCATCTGCAAAAAATATCAATTTTACTTCTTCCTTTTCAATTTGGATGGCATTTATTTATTTAGCATTGCCTAATTATTCTGGCTAGGACTTCCAATACTACGTTGAATAAGGATGGTGAGAGTGGGCATCTTTGTCTAGTTCTTGATCTTAGTTCTTGATCTAATCAGCTTTCTAATTTTTCTCCATTGAGTAAAATGTTAGCTGTGAGTTTGTCATACATGGCCTTCATGTATGTTACTTCCATACCCAATCCATTGAGGGTTTTTACCATGAAAGAATATCGTATTTTGTGAAATGCTTTTTGTACATCTATTGAGATGATCATGTGATTTTATCTTTCATTCTATTAATGTGTAAGACACATATTGATTTGGTTTTTTTTAAGATTTTATTTATTTATTTGACACAGAGAGAGAGAGATCACAAGTAGGCAGAGAGGCAGGCAAAGAGAGGAGGAAGCAGGCTCCCCACTGAGCAGGGAGCCCGATGCGGGCCTCGATTCCAGGACCCTTAGATCATGACCTGAGCTGAAGGCAGAGGCTTTAACCCACTGAGCCACCCAGGGACCCCACATATTGATTTGTGTGTGTTGAACCCTCCTCACATCCTATGGACAAATCTCACTCGATCATAATGCATAATGTTCCTGAACTCAGTTTGCTAATATTTTGTGGAGAATTTTGCATCAATATTCATCAGGGATACTGATCTATAGTTTGTATAGTTCTCTTTTCTGGTAGTGTCCTTTTCTGAGTTAGATCAGGGTAATGCTGGCCTTGCCTAACAGCTTTATAAGTGTCCCCTCCTTTTCAGTTTTTGGAAGATTTTGAGAAGGACTTGGCATTCATCCTTCTTTAAGTGTTCGCTGTTATTTATCAGGAAAACCATCAAGTCCTGCGTTGGAAAGTTTTTGATTACTTATTCCATCTCTTTTACTTATCGGTCAGCTCATACTTTCTATTTCTTCCTGATTCAGTGTTGTGTGTTTCTAGGAATTCATCTAGGTTGTTTAATTTCTTGGCACATAATTTTTTATAGTAGTCTCTTATGATTCTGTATGTTTTTGCTGTATCAGTTGTAATGTGCCCTCTTTTGTTTCTGATTTGAGTGTTCTATGTTTCCCTTGGTTAGTCTAACTAAAAATTTGGACATTTTATCTTTTCAAAAAGCCAACTCAGTTTTGTTGGTCTTCACTATTGTTTTTCTTTTCTCTATTTGACTTATTTCTTCTCTGGTCTTTTTAAAAAAGATTTATTTATTTGAGAGAGAGAGAGAGAGCATGGGGCGAGGGTAGGAGGAGCAGAGGGAAAAGCAGACTCTCCGCTGAGCAGGGAGCCTGACTTTGGGCTCAATTCCAGGACCCTGGAATCATGACCTGAGTGAAGACAGACTCTTAACCAACTGAGCCACCCGGCCCCCCCTTCTCTGATCTTTATTATTTCCTTCTTTCTATTAATTTTGGGCTTAATTCTTCTTTTTCTAGTTCCTTGAGATGTAAATTAGGTTGTTTGAAATCTTTCTAATTATTTAATGGATACATTTAACGCTGTGAACTTCCTTCTTAGAACTGCTTTTGCAGCATCCCACAAATTTTGGTGTTGTGTTTCCATTTCCATTTGTTTCAAGACATTTTTTTTTATTTCCCTCTCGATTTCTTCTTTGACCCACTGGTTGTTCAGAAGTGTGTTTAGTTTACACTTATTTGTAGATTTTTCAGCTTTCTTCTTGTTATTTACTAGTGTCTAGTTTCATACTACTATGGTTGGAAAAGATAGCTAGTATGATTTCGGTCTTCTTAAATTTGCTAAGACTTGTCTTTTGCCTTATCATATGATCTATCGTGATGAATGTCCCACGTGCTCCTGAGAAGAATGTTTTCTGCTGCCAGTATTGGAGAGAATGTTCTACATAGGACTGTTAGGTCCATTCGGTCTAAAGTATGATTCAATTCTGATGTTTTCTTGTTGATTTTTTTTTCTTTTTTAAAGATTTGTTTATTTGACAGAGAGAGAGAGAGAGATCACAAATAGGCAGAGAGGCAGGCAGAGAGAGAGGAGGAAGCAGGCTCCCTGCTGAGCAGAGAGCTGGATGCAGGGCTCAATCCCAGGACCCTGAGATCATGACCTGAGCCGAAGGCAGAGGCTTTAACCCACTGAGCTACCCAGGTCCCCCTCCTTGTTGATTTTCTATCTGAATGATTGATCTATCCATTGCTGAAAGTAGGGTATTGAAGTCCTCTACTCTTATTATATTGTCTATTTCTCCCTTCAGATCTATTAGTATTTGCTTAATATATTTAGGTGCACCCATGTTGGGTGAGTACATATTTATGATTGTTAGATCTTGTTGGTGTATTGACACTTTCATCATTATATAATGACCTTCTTTGTTTCTTGTTTCTGTGTTTGGTTTAAAGTCTATTTTGTCTGACATAAGTATAACTAACCCTTTCCACTACACTTTCTTTTGGTTTCTACTTGCATGGAGTATCTTTTTCGTAAATTCATAAATTCAGTCCATTTAGTGTAATTATTGATTTGTAAGGACTTACTATTGCCATCTTATCTATTGCTTTCTGGTTGTTTTGTATATCCATTGTTTATTTTTCCCTCTGTTTATGCCTACCTTTTGTTCATGGATGGATGTCTAATTAGTTATTGTTATGTAAATTGGTTATCTATTTGAGTTCATGAACTTGGATGCCTGAGTCTTTTTCCAGGTTTAGAAAGTTTTCAGCTATTATTTCTTTATTTTTTAATATATTTTTAAGGGTTTTATTTTTTTATTTGTCAGAGAGAGAGGGAGGGAGAGCACAACCAGGGGGAGCTGTAGGCAGAGGGAGAGGGAGAAGCAGGCTCCCCGCCGAGCAGGAAGCCCGATGTAGAACTCCATGCCAGGACCCTGGGATCATGACCTGAGCCGAAGGCAGTGGCTTAACCCACAGAGCCACCAGGAGCCTTATTATTTCTTTAAATAAACACTTTCTTTCATTCTCCCTCTCTTCTTCTGGCATCCTAATTATTCTTGTATTTGTCCTTTTGATGGAGTCACATAGATCACTCAGGGTTTGTTCTTTTTTATTCCTTTTTCTTTGTTCACTTCTGAATCATTTCTAAATTTCTGTCCTCTCACTCACTATATCTATCTTCCATTTGCATGACTCTGCTGCAGATGCTACCATATTCTTCATCTCACTCACTGAATTCTCCAGCTCCAGACTTTGGTTCTTTTCTATGATTTCTATCTCTTTGGTGAAGAGTTCATTTTAGTTGTTCAGTGGTTTAGCCAGGTTTTTTTTCCCCCTATTATCACTGAACTGAATTTTCTTTTAGTTCACTGAATTTCTTCAAAATAACCACTCTGAATTCTTTCTTTACCAGTCTAACCACACTATACTGCAACTATGCACTGAATTGTTGGGAAATTATTTATATCTTCTTGGGGTGATATATTTTCCTGATTTTCATGTTCCTTATATTTTTGCATTGCTGTTTTTCCCATTTGAAGCACACACCTCCTTAAATCTTTATTGATTGCTTCATATGGGGTAGTGATCATTGGCCTTTCTAGAGCTGGGGTTTCCTCAGCTTTTGAATGGGTTGACCTGGCTCCACTATCCTTGCTCCCCCTTGTGGCAGAATTCTTAAGCTTTTCCATCTGTTCTGATACTTATAACTCACCAAGCCGGCTGTAGGAAACCTCTCTTTTGTTTTCCAGAAGATGACTTTACAGTTCCACTTTGTGGTGTCTCCCTTGTCCACAGATCCATTTTGTTCTGAGAGCACTGCGAATACTGGACCTGTTCTCACCACCCCTGACTTGGGAGCATTAACAAGGATCCAGGGGAAGGTATGGATTTAGCACTCAGGGGTGGGAGTGGGGTTTAAGCGGGATGCTCCAAAAGGTTGTGGGCCAACTTTCTGGTGAAGTCCCAAAGCAGACAGTAGGAACCACGTTCCTTCATTGCCCTTTGATATTCTTATTTGGCTCCTTCCCTTTCTCCTCCTTCCCCCCACTTGTGCTACTGGAGGAAAATGGGTTTCTTAAGTCATGACCTGCAAAACTGGGGTAGTTGGGCACTCACTCACAGCTTTCTGTCTTCTCCACAGGAGAGGCTGCCAACACTTGACAGCTTAGCCCCATGTGGTGTCACTCTGGGTAGGGAGGGCTCTGGTGGAACTTTTCCCTCTCCACTGTGTACAAACTCATCCTTCCTGTTCCAAAGGTATGCTGGAACCTCCCCACAAGCAGGCTGGATTTGTACAAATTCTTTCTTGCCCGTGTGTATCTGAATAGGCCAGGACACTCCAGGTATTTTTTCCCTTACTGGGGCAAACAGGGGTCCACAGGACCACCTTGGATCCACAGCGTTTACCGATGTTTGTCCATTTTTGGAAGCACAGCTGGCTAAGAGTCATCTCTTGGTGTAGGGTGCTGGGTTCAAGAGCACCCAGTGAGGCACTTTTGTTTCATGCACAAATTTCTAAATTTCTAGTTGTTTAAAGTGTTGGGGCGGGGGTGAAGGTGAGCGGGGAGAACAAGGAGGAACGTCCTACCCCCAGGATGCTGACATCTCCCCCCATCAATTTTTAGGGAGCAACTTATTAAAGGTAATTCTGTGGTACTGCATGGATGGGAACCTAATAGGTACCCTCACCTTTTCTTCACCTGCAATAATCAATTTCTCTCTCTTCAATTTGATATCTCCCTCTCTGTTTCCACATCCCTCCCCATAATATATTTTAACATCTGGTTTGGGAGTTACATGAGTGAGCTGTGCTGTCAGCACCTGGAAAGCCAGCACCAGGGTCCTAATGAAGTCTGACAATCTCCCAAAATAGCTATGATTTTCACTAGATGAGGCATGACAGCTCTTACTTCTGACACTCTGAAAGACTTTTTTGGTCAGATGTCAATGAGGTGTGGAGGAGTGGTGCACAGGGACTCTCTTCTTTGCCAACTGGTTGTTTAATATGAGGATATGAGGAATGAATGGGAGGCAGCTGTAGATAAAGTTTAAAAGACTCGTTGTGCCCCTGGAGGAAGGGTTTCCTTTCTGGGAACCAACAAGACCTCAATGTCCATAGATCCCAGAGTTGTGAGAAGAGGAAGCAGAAATCCCCCTGGTGAGTCACTAGCAGTGCTACGCTTACTTCTACCCCTTGGTACCTGGACCCATGCGGTATACCCATTGAGAGCAGAGTACCATATAATGATTGTTGATTTAGAGTATGTTATATTCTGGAGGACGTTGTCCTATCTTTGCGGGGTTCTCATCTCCAACCTCATTTCCTCGGGTGTGCCTTTTAAAAAAGCTATTCCATCATTCTATCAGTCCATCAGCTTCCATGTATACAACCTGAAGCTCTGTACATGGGAAGGATTTCTCTTCACCATTATCTTTCCCTGGAGCTGAAGGAGAAGCACTGGTCAACAGCGGAAAATGAATTGGGGCAGGGACTTGTGCATCTCACCCGTGCCCTCTGGCCCCATCCTTTCCCAAGGACCACTTGCATCTTCCTACACATTGTTGCTGGGCCCACCTAACTTTATGATTCTGTGGGTCTGGCAGATCCTAACCCCAATCTGGATGTATGATCATTTCCCAGATCAGATGCTTATCTCAACCAGGGCCCAGGAGCACTCAAGGAACTGTGTTTAAAAGGATGTGTAATTTTGCACTGCAGGGGGGCAAGGTATGCTTGCAGACTCATAGGAAGTTTATGTTGTAACTCTCTAGCTGGGTCATGTCACAGACACCACATGGCGTCTTTTCCATCACTGATACCTCCTGTATCATTGGGTCTGTCAGGCGATATGGTCCAAGAAAAAAGATCACTTGCATTGCAACCTGGACCGATGGCAGATCCCTCTTCTGTTCTGGGCCTCACTCAAACCTAGAAGCCTTTGTGTAAATGGACTGAACAGTGTTCCCAGTATGAAATATGCTGCCTCCAGAGGCTGAAGAGGTCTACCAACCATTGTGGTTGGTAGAATGGGGGAGTTGTGAAACACTTAACTTTGAAAGGGATATCCTGGAATATCCTAGATCACTGGATCCCTAAAAATGTTCCTGATAGGGTAGGCCCCTGATTCTTCATAGGGCTCATCTATCACCACGGAGGGCATGTATCTTCAAGGCCTTCAGTGTGCTTGCAACTCCTTGTTCATCCAGCTCAAGTAACACCATGTTATCGGTACATGAACCACTGTGGTATCAGGTCAGCTGATGATCCAGACCCTTTGCGACTGTATTATTATTGAGGGCAGGTGAGTTATCATTCACAGTACACTGTTGTGCCTCCATAACATCAACTTTCTGTCCCTCCTAACAGGGGTGAAAAAGAAGGCATTTACCAGATCAGTGGCCACATTTCATCTACATGAGGCCTTGTTAACCTCGCCTAACAAAGATACCACATCGGGCATAGCAGTTACAGTGGAGGCTACAACTTGGTCAGGTTGGCAGAGGCCCCCTGTCAACCTTGAAGGTCCATCTATAAGGAAGAGACTAGACAATTCAGGGGATATGCAACAGAGACCACCGTTCTTGTACCATTTAGAGTCTTCAAGTGTGGCACTTAATCTTTTTTTTCTGCCCAAGATGTAATATTGCTATTTACTTCCTATCCTGGCTGAGAGTATAAAGGCAATTTCAAAGTTTCCCATAGTCTTCCTTTCTACAGTAGCTCTTACCCCACAGACTAAGGAACCACTGGGAGTAGGAGTATTTTTTCCCTAAACATTGTGTTGATGCCAGTTAGATATATTCAGGAATGGGGAAAATGACCACTAGGTGGATTTTTTAACCCAGTGGACTAGCAGCTAGACCTGGGCCAGGACTGAATTCATTACCCAGCCTCTATATGACCCTGCTGTAATGGGGGCAAGGGAGCATGGTGTCTGATCCCTAGTTATCATTGCCACTTTGGAAACTGAGCCAAATACTACTCAGAATATTGGGTATTTTTCCTTTTCCCAGCATATGGTTATCACTAAGTCCCTTTGAGGAAGCATACCATATGTACATGCCGTGGTAAACAAGGTCCCTCCCTACTGGAGATTTGGTATTTCTGTCAGTGAGTGAGATCTGGGTCTGAGAACTGGCTCAGGATTGGAATCTAGATAAGAGTTCATGGCTTTTTATTGTGGTGGGTGCTCTTGGCCTCCTGATCATCCATTTTTTTAAATTTCTTTTGACTATATAGATTGGCCAATGTTAACCATCTATTTTGTATCTACTGAAGCTGTGTTCCGTTAACCATCTCTAAAGAGAGGTAGATCTGCTCTCTGCAAATTGGGACCTTTGGCTGCCAGCCACCCTGACCTTGTAGTTAAGATAATTTCCCATGTTCCTCCTGACAGTTAAGTTCCACAACCTGGAGTCTATTATTGCAGGATCTCAACATCCTCACTGTTATCAGGGCTCAACTCTGTAACTGAATTTCCTACCATCACCCTTGCCTTCAGAAGACAGCCTAAACTGAGCTTCTAAATGATGGTGTTCCTTTAAACAGAACATTCCTTGGTGCTTTGGTGGAACCAAATGGAGGAACCTCTGTGTTGTCTTACATTATACAGTATATTCAGTCTAATGTACATACTTCCTTGAGATTCTTTGATCCCGTCTTCCCCTTGTCTGCCTTGGAAGTTGTGTGATACTTAGCTGGACCAAGCTAAGTGGCTAAGGTTTTCTCCAAGCTTCTAAGAACTACCCTAGCCGTGTACCGGCACTGTCTCCCTGGGTCTCTGCCAAAGCTAAATCTTTTATCATTGGAAGGCGCTTGCATATAAATAAACTCTCTCTCATCCAACTTTATGTTCCTTCCCCCTTGACCCAGAATCCTCAGGATCTAGGCTCATGTGTACTCTCTTGGCTCCTCTGTGTTTATTTGGGCAAGGTTCTATGGAAACTTTGGCAGGCCCACCACCTGACTGAGCCTTGTGTTGGGTCTTCTTCACCCCAGTTATTAGCTTAGTGTCAGAGCAGGTGAAGCAATCCCGAGGAGGGTACATGTTATCCTTTGAAGTAGAAGTTAATGCATCCTCTTCAAGCAAGGGGCAGAAAGGCAGTGAGTGGAAGCTTAACAGGAAGAAGGGGGCTACTTCTGCAGGTCCGTATCCAAGATTTTCGGGTGCATTAACCAGATGTCCTCATCCCAAGTTTCAGGTCCTACTTCTTTCCAACCATGTCCCTGACCTTGGCTTAGCAGATATGATGGTGCTGGAATCCAATCTTCTCTTGAGCTCTGCCAATCTTAAAATCCTGGCCCTAATCCACAGCATCTTCCATCCTCCAGCTGCATGAGATGAGAGGCTTTACAGGCTGTCAAGGAGCCCCTCCGGCTTTCCACACAGAGCCTTTAACTGGTGATTAATCACCCTCAGCATTTCTCAAATGCACCAACTGCCCCCAACAACCAACATCCAATTCCATACTCTTTGTAATTGCTACTTCTCTTGAACTTCTCCGAGGCCTCAGACATTGTCCCTACCAGACCATTGCCAGTATCCCATACCAGTTAAGCACCAGTGAAAGTTTCAACCATCCCATTTGCCACAGCATGCCAGTGGTGGTCCATGCTCTGTGTGCCACCGGTAATGGGATCTTCCACTGCCAACCTGCTGGTGGGTGATCCACCTCCAAAATCTCATTGTGGAATCTGCTTTCTGAGACCTTTCTTGGCTATTGCTGCCTTGGATGGGCTTCCCTGAAAGACAGAGATGGAGATTTCCATGCAAGACATCCACCGTGGTAGGCCATCCGACTCAAAACCTGTGTCTGTAGGAAGTAGGATGAGGCAGACAAAAAGAGTTAAGTAGCAATGCAGTCACAACAAAGGCCTCAGTTGATCTCATGAGTAGCACTGGAGCTGGGATGGCCTTTCAGAGTTGTCCCGCCTTAGGCGACGGGGCTGGGCTTTTAAAACTTGGGTGTAGGATGTCTTTGGAGAAGACTTGGGACTTAGGTGAATGAACTCTCTTCAGCTGGTGGATATTCTAATAGCAACTCTGCTGAGTGTGCTCAGCCACCAACTCTGCCAGCAGCTGAGGAAATGAGTGCATCAGCCCTGAAGAATGCACCCAAGAACCTTCTGAGAAGTCTAGTTTCTATCCCAAAATTTCTGCCGTTTCCTCCCTCTCACTATAGATAATACTGTAAAAAATATATAGTGTACCCTTCCACTTAAAAATATAAACAATACATTGCACACACTACATACACACACACACACTTTTTTTCTTTTTTGGTAATCGGTAGCCTATAGTGATGGTTAATTTTTTGTGTCAACTTGACTGAGCCACAGGGGTGCCCAGACATTTGCTTAAACATTGTGGGTGTTTCTATGAGGGTTTCTGGATGAAATTTAACATTTAATTCAGTATACTGAGTGAAGCAGAAAGCTCTCCCCAGTGTGGGTGGGCCTCACCCAATCAGTCAAAAGACATGAATCAAATAAAAAAGGCTGACCCTCGTCCAAGTAAGAGAGAATTCCTCCTGCCTGTCTTCAAACTGGGACACTGGCTTTTTTCCTGCCTTCAGAATCAAACTGACTTTTATAATAAATCTCTCATGTTATTTTAAAAATATAGCCAACACCATGATTTTATTTAAAGAGATTTATTAAAAGCAATTGGCGCACATGATTACGAAGGCTGACAAGCCCTAAGATCCTCGGAGTGAGTCAGCAATCTCAGATTTAAGAGAGTCGAAGATGAAGTTCCAGTCCAAGTCTGAGGGCCTGAGAGACAGGAGAGCCAAATGGTGTAATTCCAGTCTGAAGGTTGGCAGGCTTGAGACCCAGAAGCTGATGTGTCAGTTTTTCTAAAGGTAGGAAAAAGCTGATATTCCAATTTGAAGACAGTTAGGTAGAAGGAAATCTCTCTTAATTGGATGTGAATCAGCCCTTTTATTCTATTCGGTCCTTCAACTGACTGGATGAGCCCCACCCACATTAGAAAGAACAATCCGCTTTACTCAGCCTATTGATTTAAATGATGTTAATCTTACTATACAGAAAGTCTTCAACTTATAATGGCACAACTTACAAATTTTTGACTTTATGATGGGGCAAAAGGAGTATGCCTTCAATAGAAACTGTACTTCCAACTTTGAATGCTTATCTTTCCCCTGGCTAGTGATATGCAGTACAGTACTCTCTTGTGATGCTGGGTGGGCAGCAGTGAGCCCCAGCTCCCAGTCAGCCATGCAATCATGAAGGTAAAATAACCAATACATTTAGGACCATTCTATCCATAATAACCACCCTGTCTTTCACACTTGGTATTCAATAAACTACATGAGACATTCAACAGTTTACTATAAAATTAGCTTTGTGAGAGCTGATTTTGCCCAAATGTAAACTAACATGACCATGCTGTGCATGTTTAAGGTAGGGTAGGGTAAGCTTTCACGTTCAGCAGATCAGGTTTATCAAACGCATTTTTGACTTAGGATATTTTCAATTTAGGACTGGTTTATTGAGGAAGATCTATGAATACACAGTCATCCTACTGACTCTTTCTCTGGAGAACCTTGACTACTAATATAATACCATATATATGCTTTTCCATGTTGCTTTTTCCACTTAACAGTGTATTCTAGGGATCAATCTGTAGCCATGTACACAGCTATTTCTCATTTGGATAGTTCCATAAGATTCCATAGTATGGATGTAACCTAGCCTTCCAACCAACTCCTTCCAAAGGACATCTGGGCGATTCCAGTCTTTTGCTATAATTGGTGTAGCAGTTACTAGTTTTATCAGTTCCTTACTGGTATCAGTTCCTATACTGGTAGGAATTGAAGGTATCTCCAGTTTACGATTGTGTGCTTTATAAAAAACTGATACAATAAATACCTTTGTATATAAAGGTACCAAGGATGCTAGAAGACTAGAGTCCTGAGAGTGGGTCATGGGTGCGTGTGAAATGTGTATTTTTAATTTTTAAAAATTTTCACAAAGTTGGGGTGCCTGGGTGGCTCAGTTGGTTGAGTGTCTGACTCTTGCTTTTGGCTCAGGTCATAGGTCATGAGATCGAGCCCCGTTTGGGTCTGTGCTCAGTGAGACTGAATATCTATGGCCTCAACAGAAAGAAGCTCAGAGTTAGATAAATATTATTTAGAAAAAATAAAGTGACTTTTCTTACATCTCAGAGCCCATGGAGTAAAATTCATACATGTCACAAATCCACAAAAATCTAGATTTTTGTGACATACATGTCACAAATATAAGGAAAAGGACAACAGTTCTGCCAAAGAGAACACTTGTGGGGGACTAGAACTGTAAAACAACAACAACAAAATACCACCTTGGTCTAACTGGAAGGGGAACTCCATTCATGGTTCAGAAGGTAAGACCAAATAAGAAAATGTAGGCCAATAATGGGAAATCAAAATAGGAGAGTGTTAAAACTTAGGAAAATACTTTAGCTTTGACTTGGGGATGGAACAGTCAGGTGAAGCCCCACAGGGTTTTGTGTTCAAAAGCAACTAGGTATTTGCCAAAATTATTTTTCATCAACTGAGCAAGAAACAACCAGATGAAAAACTTACACCTATCTGTGTAAAGCAGGTTTTGTAATTTCTCAATATGGATCTTAGAAAAAGATTTGTCATCTCCCATCTCACATCTGTACACAACACATTACCCGATATACTCCTCTTGACTTGTGAAATAACTGAGTTTTAGAATAATTTAGTGAGTTTTTGAATTTTGAAAATATAAGTATGAATTAAATAAATCAACATCAACAGCTGTTTAACAGTGATAAAATATACTTTTATTTACTTTGTTGAGTCAGAGGGTCGTAAAAAAATTATTGCTAAAGTAGATATCAGGCAAACAGAAAGGTGCTTTAGAAGTCCAGTTACCTTGGAGTTTATTTAAACTAAGAGGAAAAGATCATAATGTTTTCATGCAATACATACTTGGCTCTTTAAATAACAATTGTGACAAAAAAACAAAGAATTATGGAATGCTGCACTTGTGATCCATACAAAACACCAACATTTGGGATTGTACATAATTTAAAGAAATGTCTCAAACACTTTTTGAAATACTGTAGTACCCGATACAGAGAGGCATGCCTTAGGTGGGCACAGGAATACAGTTTAGAAAAGAAAGAAATATCACACTGGAACTACCCAACTGCTTCAAAATCACTGAGCAAGAAAAGCAACATTGAACTTCTATACCGATTTTACACAACTTTTATACAGTACCTTGACTTAAATCCAAGAGCAAAAGTTAAGACTCTCCTCCTCTATTTTTGGTAAACAACTGCATGGTAAACTTAGATGACTTTTCCCCCTGGATTTTACCTGGGAGTGGCCTTTTTAATTTTTTATTTAAAAGAGGGCAGGTTTGGCACTTTTATACTGATGTCACCAATGTTAATATTTCTTGGGATCTCAGGAAGATTCATATTCTTTACAGCTGATACAGCACGGGCTGGAGCTCCCGCTAAGCCAGCCTGTATACAGAAGCAAATAAAAGAAAAAGAAAATGTACAACTCAGGTGTAGCTCATCAAAAAACACTAAAAATGGAGGACAATGATAAAAGATTTTCATATAACAAGCTGAGAGACCAGATGGTAGTTTGAGTTGGTATGGGATGGTTACTTTGAAATTCTAATCTATAAAGAGAAAACAGTTGACACATTAAAAAATACAGTGAATACATGCAATGATAAGAACGGAAAAATTTAGATACAAATTAGCCTGTACTACTTAGACATCACATCCACTATTCAAATGACAAAAACTACATCTTCACCTGTATCCTGATTTACTGACTTATGATATAAGCATGAAGCATATTTTACATTAGTTTCCTTTTAAACATGTCTTGCAACAATCATGATAGATTTGGGGTTTGTTTTAGTTTGTTTTGCTTTTAAAACAGCATGTATTATCAAAATGTGTTGTAAAGTAAAAACCAAAAGTAACAGATCATACTTGTCTAGTTTCTTTACTTAGGGCCAAACCCTTAAAACATTTCAAAACAACAAATTTTTAAAAAAATTATTTTAATTATGGAGTCTCTTCTAAATTTTTCTGTGGAAGTTATAGAACACTGAAGAAAAAAAAAAATCGGGCTTTTAAAGTAAAGCCTCACAGTCCAAAGAAAACAGTTCTGCCTAAAAATGAAACTGCAACAGGAGGACCTTTCCAACTTTTAATGCATCGGAAAAAATATAATGATTAAAAATACTTTGTCACATAAAGCAGATCCAAAAACAAAGGTTCAGTTTACAATATACAAATTTGGAGAAAGAATAGCATAAATGCAAAAGGTATTATTTATATAAATAAATGAATTTTAAAACTTCTAGTAGCATTAGTGTACAGTATTTCATCTTAGTGTACAGTATTTCATCATTATTTCATTTGTGAAATAATTTTGAAAGAAAATATGCTTAAAGTAAAAGAAAAATGCATATATATCATCTTTTTCAAATAGCTACAACGGTCTTGATACTTTTATCGTTTAAGTTAGATTTAGATTTCATCAATTTTTATTCAGGTGATATAATAAAGCCAACAAACACATCTAAATTCAGTGGCATACATTGTCTTGACAAAAGAAGACAATTAGGTAACAAAAACAAATCTCCAACTTTGCTTAGATCACATATATGAGACAACGTCTGTGAAATTAGAATTACTAGTTTCAATGTCCCTTTTGGAAATTTTAGGTTTTTTTCTCTTATGTAATCCTACCTCTTTTGTTAATTAAAAAAATAATAATAATAAAGCTGTTACCTGAGAAAAATCTTGACTGATACAAAATAGGCCAGTGTAAACTATTTGCTGAATAAAGGATACAAACATTGTTAAGCAATGAAATAAAAGCCATGGATTATCAACTCAGAATTGGAAATAATAGAAAAAAATCAGTAAAATAGTATTAATAATAGCTATGGTCTACACAGGCAATGATATAAATGAAACACTCCATATCCAATTAAAGAATGAATAGGGCTGGAGTATTCAATTTTTATAGTTTAATGGAAGCAAGTTGTTTTTGATTGAACCCTACATTTATACCTACCTGAAGCAATGCAGTTATTTTTATACCACCAAAGGTGTCGAGATACAAATAAATACTGTTTAGGGTAACATGACTCATATTCAAAAGGGTCTTTATAATCTGATTATTTCAGGTTCGACATAGTCTAGCTACCAAAATTTAGACTGGTTTAGAATCAAAGAAGGATCCAGTTCAAAGAGATTTACCATCTTGTCAAGGCTCTCTTCCTTTTACCCAGAAGTATGTTGTTGGCCAAGGAATAAAAATTATTTTACAAAATTACAGACATCCTGGAGCTAGTACCGGTTTTCCAGGTAGAAAGATTTTGTCATTTTTCTAATTAAAAAAACCAATTTGCCACTCTTTTTACTTGGGTGTGTCTCTACAGGGTACAAATGATGAGGAGACTATAAAGGAAAGTACTGATAAGGTATTTAAATACAAATATTTTAAAGGCATGAATGATTTCAGTATTTTTATTACTGAGATGGAGACAGAGAAAGAGAAGGTAGATATGTGTGTATGTCTTACTGGATGCTATGATTTTACTTTTATACATAGTAAAAATATTTTTTTTAGTATTAAAGGTCATTGACAAGAAGCCTTCTTTTTCATAATACCCTGTACCATGAACAGCTAAACTGAACTTGAGCAAAGAAAATGAGAATAAAAATGTATCCTGTTAAATTTCTTTAGCTTAAGTCGTTTCTTTGTGACCAAAGATGGTGTCGACTGTTGGCTGCTAATGAGAATACATAAAGTCAATATAGCAATTGTTATAAATAGCATATATGTGCCAAGTTCTTATTATGTAAAACCAAAAGAAGTTTCTAAGTACAACAAACTACAATTCCTCTAAACATAAGCAGCAAGCCATACACATGCAAAGGATGGCAACTATTCAGAACACGCAAATGAATTAAGAGAATCAAATTATTTCTCAAGCATGTTCAATACTTTTATGTAGTATGTCATGAATTTAAATGGTAGGGAAAAAATATTGTAACGTGTACTTCAATTTTTAATTAAACTAACATTTTAAGAAATCAGATTTTGCAGACTATAAAATATATAAAAAGAACTGTTGATCAGTAAGGAGATGCTAAAATGAGCTATCTATATATAAAAACTTAGGGCTTAAAAATAAAAGATGTCTTAGGGAGTCAACACCAGAACTTCTATAAAACAAATTTCATTTTCAGACTTCCATTAAAGTGAAGTCTGAAACATTTTTATGAAAGAATAAAATGTAAGAGAGGTAATTTGCCATTAGGATATCAGTTTGCCAACAGAGAGGTATAAAATAATTTTTTCTTAGTTAAGATTTTTTTTCAGTAAGATATATTCAAAGCAACAAGATAACTTTTACTAATTCATTTTTTTGAACACTAAAATTTACACAGATTAAGCTTACCTGACTTGTTAGTGTTATGTACAATTTAAAATGTAAAATTAAGATATTTCTGACATAGCTCTTAAAGATTTAAGATTACACAGTTGACACAAAGCAGAAATAAAAAGAATGAAACCCTACTGGAGAAATAACTTGTTTCCATCTATGTTATTATACTCGAGCACCACCAAACTGCAGCAACTCCACTAACAAAAATAAATACATGAATCCAAAGCAGTTAAGAGTATGAATTGGATGAAAGAATGAAGTACAGTATATAAAAGAATGGTCATGTTTTCTCTCCCATGAGATTAAATAAATTAACAGAATTAAGAGAAAGAAAACAAAATGAAGTCTGCAAGTATACCAAAATGAGGCCAAACAGATAGAAGACTTATACAGACATACTCTCGGAAATTTCAAGCACTTGAATCACAAAGATAGTAATGGATGGATATGATTTGTTTTTGATTTTTTTTAAATTGCCAGACCCAAAAATAAACAAAATATGTGCAAGCAAAAGTGAAAAAGCAGCATTACTAAAATATATTTCGAAGAATCGAAAGGCTCCCTTTTCCTCATGCAATAAAGCAATTAACTTTCTCGAAGGGAAAAGGAAAGAATCTATTTATTTCATCTGAGACATAAAATACTATCTTACCATCTTAAAATATTTTTTCAAGCTTGAAATACAGAGTAAGATGGTAGTGGGAATAATCTGTACATACTAAAACCTCTACCCACCCCTCCTGCTGGAAGTTGCTATATGCACATTCATAATCTTGACCTAACAGCAAAGTGAAAGAACATCAACATTAATAAACACAGTATTAAATGGTTTCAGACTCAAAATCATTAACAAAATAATGGCAGCTTCTGAATGCATGTTTTGAGCAAAATAGAAAATTCAGTATTTTAATTTCTGAATGCAAGGCAGAATAACTTTTTATCTGGGAATCTCTAATAGGCTTGCTCTTTGCTTTGAAGGCAGTTCTTTCATCTTCCAGTGATAAACAAACAAGTTAGAGATGCCAGTGACAACCCTCTAGTAAGAACTATAACATTTTATAAAAATTTTTATCAAAATTAGAGTATTTAAAAATTTAAAAACCTTCCAAATTATATAATCCATTTAATATAATCTTCAGTTACAGTTTTAGTTTCTAGCACAGCATTTGCCTGTGTGAAATAAATATAGCAGACTAATGCCCAATTCGTGGATTTAATGTAACTTATTCCAACCATTACAAGTGAATTCAGGGGCCCTCACCATAATTTTGTAGAAGAACAGAGTGAAGTGCATGTCAAGGTAAGAAGCTGAACCAATTTACAAGCTGTCTTGCCAGCATCATTGTATTAGGGCCACTTTTCTTATTCTCTAAGCTCTTTGAAAATAGATAATTGATTTAAAAAAAGAAGAAAGCTAATTACTAGTTCTAGTGATGGAAGTTAAAGACCCAAGTGGTTCTTTGCTAGAAAATGGCAATTTAACATAAATTAAAGACCAGAGCACAGAAATTGGCAGTGATTTGGATCAGTGGAATAAAGGAGACAATTATGTATTTTCTATTCCAGGGATAAAGTAATAGAGACCTAAGGACGAGCTTCATGACAGAGCCTACCATCTTGGGAGAAATTAAAAAGCCACCTGTATGTTGTTACTTCTCAAACACATCCAGAAGGTAATACTTTAGTGGCTAAAAAAGCAATGCCAAATTCTCAGTGGCATTTTTCTAATTAGTAAAGTGGATACTCCAAATTGTTGAATTTACAGATTTTTTTTTCCTCTTTGGGACTCAATATTTTCACTTTGAAATTTTTAAGTGGAGGCCTATAAGAATTTTCATGCTTTTTTTGTATTTCAAGCTATTTTTGTATAGCTTTGAACAAAAAAAAGCTGTTCATTACCATTTAGATTGAAATTTAAAAAAAAATAATTTACACAGTTAACTTAGGGTGTAAAAAAAATGCATAGGAAATGCCAGAGAAAATTTAATTTTATAAAGCCAGGAGTCTATTAAAAACATTTTCAATATGAGGCAATATGCTTTGTAAAAATGTCCAAGGTTAACAATATTTTACTGAGTCTTACTTATTATGGTGTTTGGATGTCAGAAGATTGCTACCCTAGAAATCCATTTTATTTTGTCAAAATATTTAATTCTAATTTTTAGAACCTTTAATTCAATTTTAGAAGATTTGTTATCTTATACTTTTTCTTGGCCACTTTTAATATGCTCTTGTTAGTCAAAACCATAAAAGCAATTCTGTTAAGACTTTGGAACTGAAAACCATTATGTGGGGAAAAAGTACTATTTAAAAGCCACTATTCTAAGCCTTCACTGCTTTTCACTTTGTATGCAAAACTCTAAAGGTTCAGTTTTTGGTTTTCAAATTCACAGCTTCCAAACCCCAGCAGGCAATTTTATGTTAGAATCCTAATTTATAAAGATGGGGAAAAAAACTCTCTGTGAGAGTTAAATTAAGATTAATTCTACCATATTATTTTTGAAATAAACTCTACATTTTTTAATAAAAAGTAAACTGTCATTTCTACAAATGTAGTATGTCAGTTAAATGACGATGTTTAAAAAAAAAAGAACAAAAAATTTAAACTTTCCTTTTACAATGCAGGCAGACAAAACAGAACAAACATGACATCAATGAAACACTAGTAAAATACAGTAAGTCCAATAAAAGATGAAGAAACTACAAGGAGAAACTAGAATGAAAAATAGGCTACAGGGACTACATGGGTTCATTAACACAAAGAATTTTTGAGTCTGGCCTAAATAATTAATTGCCTTTGACATCATTTTGCTTTCCCTTTGTTAAAGTACAGTTTTCTCAAAGTCAGCAATACCTTGTCTACCTGTCCTGTCTGGGAGATTGAAAGATAAAGGTCTGTAAGAGAGAAGAATGGAAAGAGCTAGAAAGATCAGGATGTTCGGAAAAAAAGAAGACTGACTTTAAAAAATGTAGTGACTATATTCAGACCCATTTATTCATAACATGAAATACATAAAAGCTAACAAGTCTCCCCAACCCCACCCCTCTACCTCCACCCCCAGGGAGTGCTTTTATTCCTAGGAAGATTCCTGAGTGCCTCTCACACTTTCCCCAAATCCCACCAACCTCCCAGCTTAAACCCTCCTTTTCCCAGACCCCAGTGTCATAGTAAACCATTTTTCTGTCAAATCAGGATAGATGAAAATAAATTCAGAGTATCTTTGCTTCTCCTCTCTTTAAAGATCTGGGAGATCTTTGCTTCTACCTGTCTAGGTTATTGGGAATTAAACTGGTTCACTTTCCGTCACCAGAAATACACTACCTTTAAACCAAAATAATAAAATCTTTGATTTCAGACAAAGTAAAGGCACCTAGATATATCCATGTTACATCTTAAAAGTTGTCTCTTAATTATACCCAAGCTGATTTTTAAAATATAAATGCTATTCTAAATACCACTTAAATTAATCTTAAAAGAATGATAACCAGGTCTTTTCATCAACCATGATATTCTGGATTTTAATTATTTCTTGACACGTTTTTGCTTGCATAATAAATTTTAACTAAAATTTAAGGAAGAATCAGATTAATTAAAGCTTATAGTGTGTTCTCAAATAATTTTGGATTATTCTGCAGTCATATATTTAGTATATATATCCAGTTTAAGTAACAGGGAAGTGGAATCCATATTGAAAACTCAGACATTTCAACGTGTCTGAAATAAAGGTGGTAGTCTTCCAAACATATTCCAAACAGAATAACACAAAGCCAACATTATTTTTGGCATAATTTTTTAAAACATGATTAGGACTAAATGGCCTCACTTTGACTCAAAATCCTACTTTATAACTAAAATAGAAGCAGACATCACATAGAGAGAAACACCTGATAAAAAACATAATGTTGTGGTCTATTCCCAGATTTAAAATATATTTTCTAATAAAGGAGAAAAACTAATTTTTAGTAGATAACAGCTGACTATACAAGTAAAAGATGATCAGTGGATGAAAAACATCAGTACCTTTTTCACCAGTATTTTTTTCCTTTTTCACCAGTATTAAAACCATTTTAAACAGAATTGTTTCTGTGAAGAGATTTTTTTTAATTACAGTACTCTTAAAAATATTTCCATTGGAAATGTAAATTTTTGTATTTTACTGCTCTTTCTTTACAGATAAGGAAAAACTGCCTCATTAGCCAAGTTTTACTGGACAATGAGAAAGCACATATCCATTATGCAATTATTACAGGTCCTTCATGACTTTTGTCAGTATGTTAATAGCAAACCAAGGACAAAAAGAAAAAAATAAAAAAGAGGACACCACCAATGAAAAGAAGTTAGAAACCTGGAATATGAACATTCCAGACAAAGGTCAATATATTTTACAGATGATTACACAGAAGTCACAAATTACCACATATCCATTCATTTCTGACAGATTACTAATGGACTGCGTCACTGTCTGTTCCTTGGCATTTAGAATCTATATCCACAGGTTTTTGTAAAGCAAGCTTTCACAAATTACATAAAACTTCGAGTTATCACTTCAAGCTTTAATAGCTCAGAGGTTATAGTAAATCTTTTACTATACTGCATAGTGTAAGGCAAACCAACTATACTAAATAATATTCTGAGTTCTTTTTCTTGTCCTAAAACAAAACTTTCTGTATTAATCTTGTTTTCCCTTTTCAAAAACCAGTATTTTAAAAATTGGCTGTAGAACACACAAAATATAAGTAGTTATTTAAAAGAGTCATCATTATAAGCTCTTCACCATTATAAGCCCCTCCTCTGGGCAACTCATAGGGATGGTAAATTGAGATACAGAAAAATGCAGGACTATTTCACTTTAAAATAGAACACTGGAAATTTTTTTTTTTATTCTTTGCCCCAGGGGTGCAGGTCTGTGAATCATCAGGCTTACATCTTTCACAGCATTCACCAAAGCACAAACCCTCCCCAATGTCCATAACCCATGCACCCTATCCCTACCCTCCCACCCCCCAGTAACCCTC